>CM042090.1:12576512-12655237 GCA_023512835.1 Taxillus chinensis
GCAATGGAGGCAGATACAGCAGCTAATTAATAAGCTAGGTTCATGAAAGTCGAACAATATCAGACCCACCTGATATTAAATTAATGGCCCTGCGACGTGAACAACGAACATATAGTATAGGCAATGCTGGAGACAAAACAGGCACACCCACCTCCTGACACGTTTCAATTTGAATATCAAAGTTCATCATACATGTCCGCACCGCACGGGAAAAGGCACATCAAACCCATGCTGCTGGTCTCTCTTCCATTGTCTTAGCTCCATACGTATTCTTAGATTCACACCATGCAGCGGTCTAACATACTGAGGTGATTATGGGATTCGAAAAATTACAGTTTAGGAGGTGAGAACGTGGATTTTTTTTTTGTTCAACTCGCGATCTGTAATAGAATTGGGTATTTAACCTTGCTATTTTTCTGTTCATTCCTCGGTGTCATGTATAATGTCAATCTCACCTCTAGCTAGAGCAGCTAAACCTTAATTTAATAAGTCATATACCAATCCTACTCACTGTCGAATCTATTAAAATTCCAGACTCAGCTAGACTTGTACAAGTATCAAAGCAGCTGATTGTCTTTTCCATCTCACCGGCGCACGTGGACTATACGTGAACTAGGGCAATGACGTTTGAAGATGTACCAAACCACCTCCAAATATAATGTTTCCGTTTTACATTCATTATTTTTATCTAATTATATTTGAGTAATGTTTAAATCATACGTAATTGACAATATTGACAATAACATATTAGATTATTAGAAAAAAATTATGAATAAATCATGATTTAATATCAATTACAATTTTAAAATAATATCATAAATCTGTTGCGCATTATTATTATTTTATTATATTTATTTTTTAGTATAAGAGTGATAGTATTAGATTAACTAAATTTTACAATAAATTTATCTACATGAATGAATAATAGTAGTCACACATTGTATTTGAAATTTATATTTTAACTACATATTTTATTAAAATTACAAACTTTGATGTATTAATTGGTGAATTTGATTAAATTTAATCCCAAATCAGCTAACTAACTACTTTAAATTTTTAATTTTAATAAAATTTATAATCAAAATATAAATTTCAAATACAACTAATATTATTTGAGATGAATAAATTTATTAAAATTTTTAGATATTTAGCCCTAAACCTTTTAAAACATAGCCTAAAAAATAAAAATAAATAGTTTGTTAACATTTGGGCTGGTACATCGAAAGCCCAATTCGCTGATGATATCGGCCTAAACCAATCCTTGAGTAGTTCCTATTCTAGGCTTCTGTAAAAGAACAATAGAGAGAAGACGCAGAGCGAGGGAGAGGGAGAGGGAGAGGGAGTGGGGTGGTGTCTATCTGTTTTATCTATCAATATCGTATAGACATTTTGGGTTTCTTAATGGCCGAAGACAAGCAAATCCGGGGTCAGTTCGGTACGGAATGGGACGCGTACCTGGATGTGATGCTTCGTCGATTTGTCTCTCTTCCCTCGCCGGGGCCGTTGGGGGCTTCCTTCTATTCGGTCAGTTTCTTTTTCTTTTAAATAAAAATCTTGTCCCATTCTCTCTCTGTTTTGTTTTCTTTTTTCGTTTCGTGTCTTGGAAATCTATCTACAAAGCGAATCGTGATTCTGGTATTGGTAATTTTTACTTTTTTTTTTTTACTTGTTTCTGTATTTGCATTGCCAATTTAGGGTGTTCTCAAATTAGGACCAACTGCTTAAACACTAGATCGGCTCTTTAAATCCATAATATTAGGAAATTCAGGGGTGTTGATTTGCAGTCGACCATGAGTGGGACTTGATTTCCAGTCTTGTAGGAATTTATTTTCTTGACCCAGAAAAAAAAATCAGCATTCAAGGTTGGTTCTGCCCTATGTTACTTTTTGTGAAATCCAAAATTGATGTTTAAATTTTCCGTTTAAGCATGAAGTGGGTCTTGATTTCTAGTCTTGTGAGTATCTAATGTACAAACTCCACCCAAATAGTCAGCGTATATAGATGGAAATTTTCCTATAATTTTTTTTTTACTTGTGAACAAACAAATTAGAGTATGAATTTTCCAGTAAAGCATGGTGGGTCTTGATTTCCAGTCTTGTAGAAATCTAATACATGAACTCACCCAAATAGTCAGTGTCTAGATTGGTTCTGTGTTTCCAATCAATTTACTCGTGAATCCTGATGTACATCGTGTGACTTAGTGGTGTAGGATACCTTGCTGTGAATTACACCCAAACATACCTCTATGTCGGCAAGATCTCACTGGAAAAAGAGGCAAGTGATGTGTGACTAGACATGGCACTGAAAGGAATTCTGTGTTATTTTCACAGGGTATAAATTTATGATTAATTATGGCCAACAAAATCCCTTATAAAGATGAATTAATTAATTTATGATTAATTATGGCCATCAAAAGATGAATGCTAGGCTCTGGCAAAAAGCATTTATAAAGTTCTCGAACAAGTAACACTCCCTTGCTTTAAAATCCCTGTGCTCCTGGCTCCTGCATTGTCTTTTCAATGATTTAAAAAAATTATTTAACATCAATTTTTTCTTATCGTGTATGCACAGCCATACTTATTATTATTATTTTTGAATATATCGTGTCAACTCATAACTTTTACATAGTAGAGTGGAACAAATTTTGAGCATTTCAATTGCTGTTATATAATCTTCATTTGCTTAATGTTAATGTTCAGGGATCTAATATATATCCTAACACAAACCTGTGACCTGCCATCAATAGTATTATTAAGCCTATAATTAAATTTATGTGAATATGTTATTTACCTTATATTTCTATTTCTGCCTTGTAGAACTATTATATGTATTGCATTTATTCTGTCCGAGGCATGGTGTTCTCTGCTTGACTCTAAGTGTAAGAATTAGCTCTTTTGTTTGTTTTTGACTTATTTGCCTGCGTTTTTTGAACAAAATGTTGCATTCTTGTGAAACTTCTAAATATTTACTAATCCCATACATGCACAAAATGAGATTCTTCCTGTTTCCCAACATTGTCCTCAAGTTATTCTGATCAATCTTGCTAGGGAGCCCTGCTTGACGCGGTGGGCATCAGTTGCATTTGGTGCCGGAGTGGGTATTGGATCTGCATACACACAGTGTTATAAAAAATATGATGGATCCCCGTCCAGATTGAGGCGCCAGGATTGCAGATCCTACTGCTTCTCCAGTGGGATGCAAAATCCTTAATAAAATAAGTTTGATTTTTATTTTCTCCCTTTCAAATGGAAGCATCAGTTTCTAAATTCTGAATGCTTTAACATTGATTCTGTCTGGTATACGGTCAAACATGTAACCATATTAACTGGGCTAGATAAAATATAAATGACAATTGTAAAGGACGTAATGATGGAGGAACATTAATAAATCTTCCTATCATTTTGAAAAACATTGTGTCAGAATACAGATATGGTTTGATATGTTAACTTGTTGATCTGGTGACAGCGATGATACTAAAGATAGAACTGTTGGAAAAGATCTTAAAGCCTAATAAATTTGAAGAAGTGGATTTGGATAAGCCTTTGATAGTTAGTTTTATAAGTAGCACGTTCTTTCTATTTAGTGAATAGGTATTGAAAGTTAATACAGGCTAGAAATGTTGTTACTTTAAATCTGTTGCATTGTGTTGTGTTGTTTGATTTAGGCCATGTGTAATAATTTATTCTGAGTTGTTCCTAAAGGAAAAAATGAATTTATTGTCACTATGAGAAACAAATGTAGATAGTTACAAGCCTCAATTCTAGAAATATGGGGGAACTAGCTGAGTGACCAAATGGAATATAGGGGTTGTAAGCTTTTAGGTATTTTGCCATATCTACAGTTGTTTGTAACTAATTTGAATGGATAGTGACTCTTATGACACAATTTAGTATTAAATACAAATTAAGCATGCAATGTGGAAACGTTGGTTCACTGTTGAACGCCATAGATTGTTGTTCAGAAGCATTATAGCATTTATAAGGCTTTTAGTACAACTTTGAGGACTATATTCTCGCATCATATTATGTGATTAATTTCTTATGGTTTTGCTTCACGCTGTTTATGCTTCAATTTCTGCATTCTAAGATGGTCGGCCACTGGGTTGAAAAATTGCACTATTCTAGTTCTTTGTTTTCTCGGATTACCAGACCATAAAATTTCCATCTGGATCACTTATTGCTTTTCTCATCCTCTATTATTCTTGCTTCAGGATGGACAGGACTGACTTTTGAAGTTCTTCAAATTACCCTCAACTTCATTGAGTTTTACAGGTGAGATTGTTTGCTGTCTACGCTTGCCTCTGCAATGACTGTTGTTCGTGTAGCACCCAAAGTCTTCTCAGGGGCTACACAATTTATCCTCTACTGAAAACTTCTCTTGTTCTCTGTAACAAAATGAAAAGGGGATGGACAATTTCTTTTAATGGATGCCTTACAATTTTGTTTTGTTCCTATCATATACAGTTTTCTCATCTGCTGATGAAATGAAGTGCTACAGAAGTATGATGTGCTATGTTAAAACCTAATTGACTGAACAGATTAGTGCTGATGTGCTTTGTGCGGGGTACTGATGGCATGGATTGAATTTGATAATCGAATCTAATTTGCCAGTGCATCGGATGGATAGAATAATTTGAATACGATCATCTAATTTTATGGTTAAGCAACCACCTTGCGCTACATGCTTCGAGTATGGTATAGCCGCAGCATCTCTATTGTATTTCCGTTCTCTCTGAGTAGCCCTTAAAGTCCAAGATTGCTTGTTGACTCTTATTAGCAGTCGTTATATTGTTCAAGATCCATAAATACTACAAATGTGAAACTTAAGAAGCCATAGCGAAAACCGTGCATAGCCCATTGCTACATTCATTGTAAAGGTGATTATAACTTTTATGATTATAAACCATTGCCAGCTACTCCTAATTTTTAGTGATTATATTAACTTATTTTGTATGCGGAAATAAAATTGTAGGGACCTTATTTAATAAGGTAATAACATTATTAAATAAGAATAAGAATAAATATTTTAATCTTGTATTTGGTATTTCATTTAACATGATGAAATAACAAGGATGAAAAAAAATTTTAAGGCATAATTACACAAAAGTCCTAAAATCTATTTAAAGTACCATAGAAGTTAAGTACAAATATACATCAATATATATCTTCCTTTCTTTAGGAAGTTTAAGCTATCATAGTGTAAGATATTACAATTATAATTGCAATAAACATAAAAAAAAAACACTCATTCTCCCTTTGACCTATTCCCATTGAACTGGCCCAACCAATCTACAGCATCATCTTTTTTTTTTGTTGTCAAAGACTTAAAATTGTTACTCCTTTACCCAATAATTATTTCCATTAATTTTTAAATTACAATTCCCTCTCAAAATGTATCAATAATCGTTATTTGATGCTCGTTAAAAATTTGAGAGTTATCTAGTGGCAAATAGAAGAGAAGTGTTGAGTAGGAGTTAATTCTGCGTGAGATCACATTTTGATCGACTAAAATTTTTAGTCGCTACCTTTAACTTTTTTAGTTAATAAAAAAATCTCCTCGGCGCGTGATTAATTGATTAGTCGTGCTTCTGAAATTAGATTCTCCCTACATTTGAATTAACAATTTTTATAATTTGTTTATTTTTTTGACCAAATATATATAAATCAAATAATAACAAATGAAATGACATAATAAAGAAATTGCTTAATTAGAGCTAAAACACTGAAAAAAATTTTAAACGTATGAGAAAGAAACAAGAAAAATTCCAGAGAAAACTTAAAATCAGTAGAGAGAGCAAGAAACAAGTGCAAGAAAAGAGAATGAAAAATCATGGTTCATGAAAGATGAGGGCAGTGTAGTGTTAGGCAAAAGAGTATATCAAACCAATTGAGTAAGTAGTTGTTCAAAGACGGTGTACTAGGTTTTATGAAGTAGAATAAATGATGAAGATAGTTTGACATGGGATGTGAGGTGAGCAGGGGTTGGAATTATTTTAGTCGAGAAATTAATTCACGTTAGTTCCTCCAACTAGATAATGTTTTAAAACTGATATATAGGTGGAATGGATCAAAATTATGAAAACCTAGAGATTTTATGTAAAATCGTTTTTGCTATGTGAATCGAATCATAAAATCAAATAGTAAAATCAAGATTTTACTAAATTTATATATAATATATAAATTAATTATATAACATTAAAAATAACAATAATAAATTACTTTACTTTCAAAAATGTAAAATTAATTAATAGCCCAATAACTCAAATATTCAATATCCATAAACAATTAACAAAAATTAAAATAAAATTCTAAGCAGTTTAAACGAATAAAAATCAAATATTAAATATACAAATTCAGTCATTAAAATAGACTAAAATAAATCATGAATGCTATAATCATCAAGCTCCATGTGTCCCTGATCCTGCATCATCAAAGGAAGGAGCATTTGTAGATTCTCGATCTAGGCCTGGTTGAAACTTCTTTTGGTATTATTCTCAAATTGATTTTGTAATTGGGCCACGTCACCAAAGCCTCTTGTTTCATCTTGATGGATTGTTCAAACATCATTTTCAGCTAACCATTCATCATCGTATTTTAAATCTTTAATTTCCATATTTTTATTCTTTTGTGTCTTTCTTTTCTTTCAATTTTTAAATTGTACATATCTAAAAAATCATTCAATTTCTTTTGGTGTAAGCGATTTCTCTTTTTAGTATGGCCCTACGAAAGATAATAAAATTAAAATAAAAATAAAACAAATTAATCACTTTATAATTATTATGTAGAATGTAAATAAATGTTATATATATGACCCATACCATTAAAAAGCACTCCAATTCCGCTCACATCTCAAGAGATGTTATGTTAACTAAGAACAGACGATAAATTTCTTCATTACTTGGTAGTTTCATTCCATAAAAGAAAAAAAAAAATAAACTCGTAGTGCTTTTTATCCCTTCTCGAGAACTGCGCGCTTGGAATACCAAACGTCTCTTTTCGTTCTTGAAGTCTTCAAGTTGTACATCAATCTTAGTTTTTTCGCTAATTCTTTCATTTAATCTTTCTGAGAAGCATACAAAGCTAGTTTTATTGTAAATCCATCATTGAAATTTGGACTTAATAATTTGAAGATTAAGATAATAGGTAGCAACATGTAAAGGCTTGTGAAGTTACAATTCCACCTTTCATCAATGATTTTTCTAGATAGACTCATAGCTACAAGATATAAGAAATAGAGCAATAAAATTAAAACATATGAATATAATATAAGCAATAAAAA
Source organism: Taxillus chinensis (assembly GCA_023512835.1). Classification (NCBI taxonomy): domain Eukaryota; kingdom Viridiplantae; phylum Streptophyta; class Magnoliopsida; order Santalales; family Loranthaceae; genus Taxillus; species Taxillus chinensis. The sequence continues at coordinate 12,583,791 of CM042090.1, forward strand.
TAACACATATATAAAGGAAACTCATTGATGGTATTTTGCAACTTACTTTTCTTGACATGGTTAAAGTTGATTTTGATCTTAGTTATATAAAGGAAACCCATTGCCGGTTTGTTTTTTCGAATCCACTGTTCTTAGAACTTTAATTAGATTGTATTCCCCCCGTTTGTCTATTAATTAGAATGGATATTATTTATTTATACGGTAAGATTGTATTCCCTCCCGTTTTGTCTACCAAATAGGAATGAAAATGAACTCATCTCATTCCATTGCATTCTCCCGTACCAAACGCACCCTAAGTTGCTCAACAATCATCGGGGGGAACCGGCATCAAGCTGTTAACAGGTTCCCATGTGGAGGCGCTGGCTGAGATAGACAAGGTGCCAAGTGAGAGCCATAGAGTGAGCACATTCAGAAAGGACGAGTTTGTGTTCAGCCTCCGGAGCCTCTCATTCAGTTTGAGAAACCGATCTTTAACCTGATCCTCTTCTAGCCTTCCAGGCTCTGGAGGGCTTGAGACTATTGTGGGTGTGGTGGCCCTGCCAGCCGTGGCTGTTGCAGCTGGCTGCGCTTCTTCCCTCTGTTGGTGTCTCTGGGAGCTTCTTGGGTAAACACATCTCTTCCTATCCCTCGCCCTTCTTCCTTCTCCAATTTCATCTTCTCAAACATGACCTGCAATCATATGTAGAGCCCATACAAAGTCTTCAGAAATTAACATAATTTATGACATTTTGACAATATGAACTTGCGTTTAGTTGGATTCAACACAGATTATAATGTGTGCGCGTATATGGAAAAGATCCACTTCCCCGAGTAATTCTGTTGGTAAATATCCACTACTCCAAATAATAATTAAAAAAACATTAATGCATTTTACATGGACTTACACTATTAACGACATTTAAGGATCTTCAATCGAAGCATGTAATTAAAAGAAAGAACCTCATCTCAAGGCCTTTACATCCCAGAAGCAACAATTTCAAACTCCCTATACATTGCTACTAGCATATTGGCAACGTACTGTAGCATATCTATTGGTGGTGCTAGTAGACACAAACACACACACACACACACATATATATGGGCTAGCAAATATGATTAAAATGGGAATGAGATAATAATGACAATTTGTAAAACAATAAATTACTTATGAAAGCATTATCATATATATAGGTATATATACACACACACACACATACCTACCTTGTTTGCTCTAGGCTCCAAATACATCAAATTGGTGAAATCAAGCAGGAGTGAGCTCACAAGACTGAAGCACTGGAACACTTCTGCCCTGCTCACCGCCATCAGCCTCTTCCTCTGCCCAACCAAATGTCCAACCAACGCCACTCCAATGCAGTACGCCATGCCCCTGAAATAAACGCGGTAAATCTTACTCTGCACCACCGCAAGCTGCTGACGTGGAAGCGCCGACGCCAGCACGTAACTCGACGCAAACGTCACCCACGCCCCCATCCCGTACGCCGCACAAAACCCCAGCATCTCCACCGCCGCCGCCGCTCTCTCCACCGCGAACACACTCCCCCCCGCGGCCCACACCCACCGGAGAACGGTCCTAAACCTGAAAGCCAGATCCTCAGCCACCTTCGCCGCTTGTTCCCTCATCTCCTCCTCCGTCCTCAAGGTTGCCTCCCCCACGTCCCTCATCGTCTCCTTGGCGGCCTTCGAGGCGGCTTTCGCTTTCCACGGCCTCCTTGACGCCCTCCTCGCGGCGGAGGCCACGTCAGCAGCAGCTTGTTTGGCTTCGTCTCCTGCCTCGTGGGCCAACTCTGAGATCTTGTCCTTGCATTCCCCGAGCGCGTCGCACATGGGCTCCGTGAGACCGGGGGCTCGGGGATCCGGCCGAGCTTCTCCTGGGCGCGCTTGATGGCACTCCGAGCGGCGGTTGCGCATCGGATTCAGAAATGGACACCTTGGTGTCGCGATCCTCGTACTCGACAGCGATGACTCTGTTACCGTCTTTTACAATCACCTGATCGGCGGCGGTTTTTGAGGTCTCTGGGGTCGGGGACCACACGGCTGAGGCCGCCATCGAGGCTAAGACGAGTACTATGGCCAACATGTTCATCATCTCTCAGTGAAATCGTGGGTGTGTGTGTTCCTCGTACTACGGCTGGATTCGTTGTCGATGGAAATCGAGGTTCGCTCTGTTTGTGTTCGTTTTTTTTCTTCTAAGCAGTTAGGACATATGATGCAGTACATGTTAAAATAAAATGTAAAACTTGTGTATATCATGCACACGGAATTTTTTTTATTGCATTAAAGTTAAGTATCTTTCATCCGAAACGAAATAAACCGTTCATAAAACAAAAATTCTTGCTCGACTAATAGGAATAAGCCTTCTGTTTTTGAGACGAAGCAGCTTCTGTTTTATACTTAAAATAAATTACCAACCGGACATTTAACACACAGGAGCTTTTTGAATTTAATCAAATTCAAAGATCCAATAATTTTTTCCTATTTAATTTAAACTTTAAAGCAAACTTTCTCCGATTCAACGTTGATCTTTCAAAAAAAATGTATCATATGACAAACTGTTTAGCATTTAAAAATGAAATTTCTTACTATGTGAGAGAAATGATACTTTAAAAACTTTTAAAAAACTAGATTAAAGTTTGGTTTATCCGTTTCTTGAAAATCATCTATGAAGATAGGAAATCCATCGGTCATCCATTGAAGCACAACCCTCTGAGATACGATGACATTAAAACAACTATCTTAAGTTAGAAATCCAAAAAATCACAATGAAAACACCTCACACCTCTTCAAGTAAAAGTATACTCTCCCATGTTCATTAGAGGAGATATTCCTAAAAACTTCCAAGATATAGAAGGCACTGATCTTCAATCTCATAAATGAAAAAGCACAAATGACTCCTTTATGAGAATTGGAAAGATTCATTGGAGAAAAAAAACTCCAAGGAACAAACCAATGCTCAAAACTTATAAGAAAAGTTCAAACACAGTGAAAAAGAAATTAACTATTAAAAAAACAGGGTATAACATAACTCAAATGAATGAAACAAGAATACTGAGTTATATAAATTCAAAATATCACAAAAGAAAGTTAGAATAAGCTATTGAAGAATTGAAAATTTTGGCATCTAATCAACATATAAACTCCTCTTAAATATAATTTCTGTAACTTTCAAGATTTTTGGTATCCTCAAGAGTATAGACAACATTATTGCCATCTAGCCAGTATGGAATGCCCTATGAAGTTTTTGATAAAGCAAGAAAATAAAGACAAATAAAAGTCCCGTATTTAAGACCATTAGGTTGTTGAGGGATAAGAATCGGAGAAACACGGCTCACCTCAAGTTTAAGTGTAGGCTTTCTCCCACGACGATTTGGAGCATAGAAATTTATGACTTAAAAGGTGCCATAGAGTAGTTGAATGATTCTTTGAACTTTTATAATATCCCAATCAGCTACATGATAGGAATTATAAACACAAATGGCTTTCATAATATCCCAATGTGAAGGAACATTATAAGAAATAATGATATAATCCTTTGTATTTCAAGGAATGGAATACTCTCTCTGACTAGTGATAAAAGTGCCAAAATACGCAACTCATGGGAGTTGAGACTCTGTGATCAGATACTTCTTCGAAGCTGCATAGATTGTAGGATTTAATAAACACAGTCTGCAAAGCAGCACTGCAATTATTCATGTCGACATCTTCCATAGCGGCATCCATAATAATAATTCTTTAAGATCAGTAGATGTGAATTCAATTCTAACACCAGTTTTTCGAGGTCTGGTACTATTAGAGTTAATATACACCATATCTCCTGCAAACGTCGACGAGCAGAAAGAGAGGTATTATTGTCAAGTGATTCTTGCTTAACTTCTTTCAAACTATAGGAAGAAGCGTCAGTCTTTTGCTTCTTCTGAGAGGTTCGGGACACTAGCTCGTCATCATCCAAGTCTATGAGCACAACCTGTCTCTTGTGACCTCGGGCAGTGGGATGCTGCATGCTCGGTGGAAGTGGGAATAGGTTTGGGTTTGACAGGTGGATCCAAAGGTGAGGTTCACACTCCTGGGAAATGGGAGCAGCAATAAGCTATGTAGGAACATGCTGAGTAGAAGCATTAGAGTTCTTCAATTCTTCAAACGATATGTTGTAAAAATTGCTGCATCTCCAACACCTCTGACAGCTAATATTCTGTTCAAACTGAAGTAATTTAATTTTGTCAATAAGGACTTCAGTTAAGCCATCAACCTTATGATCCGTCCTACTAAAGGAAGTTGCAAAAGTAAGTTTAACAATTTCTATGCTCTCTTCAATTTTAACCATTTTGGAAACTGTCATGGTCATATCTACAGAGATTTTTCCGCTATCATCCTTGAGTAATTGCAACCTTTCCTCGAGATGTTGTAAGGTTCCACTAGATTGTCCTATTTACTATCTGCAATAGAAATATCTTCTTTAACTACTAAACGCATACTGACAAAAGCTTCTTATTGTGAATTTTTTCTTCCAGTAGTTTAGACATCACGATATCAGAGAAGTAAGTTCCTCGTGTTTCTCTCTAACTGTGAAGATCGTTAATAAGTTCTACTTAAATATGTGCACTGAAGCACAAATCCACACACTCCACAAATCCACAAATCCACACACTCCATCTCTCTCCCGGACACACATCCATCCACAGTCCACACAAACATCTCATCTTTTCTCTTCGCTCTCGAACCGTCTGGGTCGGCATGAGGTGTCCTCGCTCGCGCACAGGGGTGCACGCCGCGGTCTCAATCAGCGGCTTTGGGTGATGATTCGGCGTCTTCCGGCGTCTCTGGGCTCGCATCTGGCTAGCTACACACGACACGAGGTCGTTAAATTAAAAGCAGCTGGGTTCTTCTATTGCACCGACAACAAGATACTTTAGTGGACAAGTGTTACCGCCCCTTTAAGGATGATCTACTAAATTAGTAAATCATTAAATACTGCAGTTTCTCTTCCAATATGCCCAAATATGTAACATATGCAAAAGCTGTGGTTACATATATACAAAGCTGGCGTTCTCCTGTTTTTTTTTTTTGCTTTCATTCTATCCCCTGGTATTGTTTGTTGCTGGTTTTGTTTTGTGTATGCAGGTGCCTTGGCTTGGGAAGCCTTCTTTATGTCCTCCCATCGTGGTGGTTCATCCAGGCCATTCTCTTTGGTTCCTGGGTGGTCTTTATTTTCTCTGTATGGCTGGCTGGATTTTCCTTCTACTCTCTTGTGATTTCTATTATTATTATTTGTAAGCCTTCATGGGAGGCTATATTTATTGTGTAATTTTATTTTTCATTCTTGTTTGTTTTCTCTTTCCCCCTAGCCAAGCTTCTCTCTAGAACTTCTTTTCAGGTCATCAGGTGGCTTTTTTACAAAGGTCTCAGAGGGACTTTGCTGGTTTTCTTTTGGCACGGACATATTTTTTGTAATATTTTTATTTTCTGTTGAATAAAATCTAATTTTCCTCTAAGATGTATATTTAAAAATATCAAAAGAAACAAGTCATATATAAAATTAAAAATTGAAAAAACAAAATAAATATATATACATATAATTTTTTAAAAAAACTTTTTAAATAAAAAACACGATGCTTTTAAAAGCATTAAATTTTTTTAATAGGTAGGTAAATGATGTTTTTAAAGGCTCCTCGTAGACATAAGACAATGCTTTTTAAATGTGTCTTTTATCGTTTTTTGTTGTAGTTGACATTTTCAACTAGAACTTCTTTTCTCTCTCCTTGTAGTCCATATTTTGTTAATTATGTAATTAATTTTAATTTATTTTGAATCCATCATCAATTAGAATTTTGATTTTTGCATGTGTTCATACCTTATTATTTTGATGTATAAAATTTTAAAATATATAAAATCATATCAATTGGACCTTTTATGCACAATATTACATGAGTCATATTTAAATTAAAATCCAATAATCTCCCAATTTACAATTGGACTATATGTGTGACTTTAGTTTACAATTGCTAAATTGACCAATTTGCTTGGCCTTGGTCAGTTGGGCATTTCCTTCCTTTTTATTTGGGACGACTTGTAATTTCACTAATATTAAACAAAAAAAACGTGAAAACACGTAAAAGACACTATGAATATAAGAAATACTAAAGAACACACTAGCAAGAGAATCTAAACACAAATAAGGCTGTATAAATTATGCTTATCATTACAACAAAGAAAATAGAAAAAAGAAAACGGAGAAAAGCATATTAAACGACGTTGCGAAGCATGACGAGAAGGAAAGGACCCAAAACTGGGTCAAAGCGCTGAGATGCGCACGCCAAGTTGCCAACGAGCCAAGGACCCATGGCTCAATGAATAATGTTGCAAGAAAGAAAGTGGTCGAACCACGCGTGATGATGACAGAACCGTCCATCAACGAGGCCCTCGCATGCATGGTCACGGAATGCTCCTTCGATTCATTTACAATTTGTTTCATACGTTGGATAAATTTTGACTCGAATTGATATTTCATAATTTCGTCGAAACCCCCCCACTGCATTAATGCCTGCGAATGCAGTTGATGAGATTAGTGGGAGGTGGGGTGTGAGTGTGACCCACTGGTTCTGACCTTATTTATGTAGTAAAGTCTCTCTCTTTTTTCTTTTTTTTTATAAACCTGGCGTGGCGTTGTTGAAGGTTTGTCTCGCAGGAACGATAGCATGTCTCGCCTTTAAGTCACCATCCAAATCAAAGTATAAGCGGGTTCACCATCTAAATCAAGTATAATCTAAAGAGAGTCATCAGTCACCTATCGGATTCGGAGCCTTAGACACGAGCAGGTAGGAATGGGCGGGTCAAGTCGGAGGACCCAGCAGCTCTCCATCGAGATACGCAAATGGTCCATACACTGACGGTCGAGAGATCACGAGACTCACACACAGTCACACTTTCACAAGTCACAACCCACGCTCCACTAACAATCAACACCTTCTTTTTCCTTTTTTCACCCCTTTTTTATACCCAACCAAACGAAGGATACTACTCCCTATGTTTTCAAATTAATAATAGAACACGCCACACGAAAGTTAAGTCATACCTCCTTCACCTTGTGCCAAGACCTGACAGTGGTGGTACACACCACAGAGGACAAACACCGAATAACTGATAAATTGAAGGGACTAGAAATACAATTTTGTACCTTTGGGGGTGAGGCAGGCACTTTACTTAAATGTATCATGGGAATGGACCCGGACAGACAGACAGGGAGGGGAAAAGGCAAAAACAGGCCATCGATAAAATAATATTTTATTGTATTACTTTTGAAAAGAAAGAGACAAACAAGTGGGAGCCGGACGGAAGTCTCCATAATTTATTAATAAGCTCCCTCGTTTCTTGCCCCCGATGCATGCTAATTTAATTTATTGGTCTCACAAGCTCCCCACCCAAAGGCTCAACCAAGCAGCGAGCTTAGCTTTGCTACTTGCTAGTTGCTACCTCCACCCTCCAGCATGGACGAGAGGCCGGAGACGGAGCTGATATCGATACCGGCAACCCCGCGGGCGTCGACGCCGGAGATACAGACGCCGGCGTCGGGCCAGCGGTCGCCGCGTCCGGCAGCGATGCGGGACGGCAAGTCATCGGCGGCGTGGACGCCCACGTCGTTCATTTCTCCGCGGTTCCTCAGCCCCATCGGGACGCCCATGAAGCGCGTGCTGGTGAACATGAAGGGCTATCTGGAGGAGGTGGGCCACCTCACCAAGCTCAACCCCCAGGACGCGTGGCTCCCCATCACTGAGTCCAGGAACGGCAACGCCCACTACGCCGCGTTTCACAACCTCAATGCCGGTATCGGATTCCAGTCCCTCGTACTCCCCGTCGCCCTCTCTTACCTCGGCTGGTACTTCTCTCTCTCTCTCTCTCTCTCTCTCTCTCTCTCTCTCCTCTTACCTCTTTTTCTTTAATTCCTACTTCCCACGACGTACGTTGTTGTCGCCATCTGTTTGGTTCTTACGAAAATGGGAAGATGCCTGAAAAGGAAACGCCCGACGTTTCTGATACCACTTATTTTCAAATCCAGACATGTCGTTTTCATTTTTCATTTTTTTCCCTATTTAAGTTACACTCTCGATTACCAAATTCATCCCATTCATTGGATTACACTGCGTGTAAAATTGTAAAATATATGTCTGAAAACAGGTTGAAAACACCGAATTGATATGTTTTTCATGTTCGCGTGTTTGAGTGCAGTTTACACAGTAAATGAAGATGAAAACAAATGCTAAACAAGATTTCCATCGTCAGGGCCCACCACTCTTTGTTTTCAAATATAGAAAGCACTTTTTGAACACAACTACCAAACATGTCTGCTTCTTCGGTTTTCGTGGTATTAAGATGAATTTAAAATTTACTGTTTATCATGAACGACTGTGATTAGTCCAACAGCAAAATTTTCTGTTACCCAAAAAAAAAAGTGGTTTAGAGTGGAGTGTGTATAAGGTCTACCTTGATGCGAAAATTATTGAGTTATCTTATAATTATAATGTGGAATTAGCCTATAAAATTAGTCTCCATATTATTATATGCGATGTTCGGTGCTCTCCCAGCAAATTCTATATACACATATCGTATATGCAATGTACCACATGACTTGGAGGTTGTTCCGTGATTCTATTTGTAGCATGATGAGCTGTTTAATAATTTCATTGTTTTTTTTTACTGAGAAACAACACATGGGCAAAGTTCCCAATCTCGTGCCTTTATCATGGGATAATGTTTTTTCTTTCAATTGGCGGATGGTGCCTTCATTCCTTTTAATACTACTTTTGGGGTTGCAACGAATTGTGTAGAATTTTTATTTCCACACTACTAAATGCACAAAAACTTTATTGAATTGGTCAGATATGGTGCAAAATCTTGATTGAGTTGTGTTAATGTATCTGTTCATATTTGCGAATTCTTGTCATACACTCCATTCACTGCAGGAGTTGGGGAATACTTGCTCTAATCATAGCCTATATTTGGCAACTCTATACTTTATGGGTTCTAGTTCAGCTGCATGAAGCAGTCCCTGGGAAGCGGTACAACCGATATGTGGAGCTCGCCCAAGCTGCATTTGGTGAGAACACAGCATTCTCACATTCATCAATAGCTTCTATTACTCTCAACACAGTGCGTGCTCCTATTGTGGCTGCCAGTGATGGTGCATTTACCGTATTATATTTCCCTCTGCAGGGGAAAGATTGGGGTTGTGGCTTGCTCTCTTCCCAACTATTTACTTGTCAGCAGGTACTGCAACTGCTTTAATTCTTGTCGGGGGTGAGACTATGAAGCTCTTCTTTCAGATAGTCTGCGGGCCACATTGTTCGTCCAATCCTCTAACTACAGTGGAGTGGTACCTGGTGTTTACTTCACTATGCATTGTTCTCTCCCAGCTCCCAAATCTCAACTCAATTGCAGGCCTTTCCCTTGTGGGGGCAGTGACGGCCATTACTTACTCCACCATGGTTTGGGTCCTCTCTGTGAGCCGAAGCAGGCCACCCTCCATATCCTACCAGCCCATTCCGTCCACTACTTTCTTCGGTTCTATCTTTTCAGTCCTAAATGCTCTTGGAATTATAGCTTTTGCTTTCAGAGGCCATAACCTGGTTCTGGAGATTCAGGCATGTATTCTACGGTTCTACATTATGAACAAAATCATATGTTCAAGCCTTCTGCATTAGAAAAATTATATAATATCCAATTTTCTTTAAAATTAATTCATGGTTTTATGCATTTAATTTCAGGCAACGATGCCATCAACATTTAAGCATCCAGCTCATGTGCCCATGTGGAGGGGAGCCAAGGTGGCGTATTTCTTCATAGCCATGTGTCTGTTCCCAGTTGCCATTGGAGGCTTTTGGGCTTATGGAAATCTTGTGAGTGACCAAGCTCATGTCATTTTATTTATTCATTTATTTATAAAATAAAGTGGTATTCCGGTAAAATAAAACAATTTCTTTTACAATTGAATGCAGATGCCTTCCTCGGGGATGCTAAATGCCCTTTACGGATTCCATATCCATGACATTTCCAGGGGACTTCTAGCCATGACATTTCTACTAGTTGTCTTCAACTGTCTTAGTAGTTTCCAGATATACTCGATGCCTGTTTTTGACAGTTTTGAAGCAAGCTACACAGGCCGCAATAACCGCCCATGCCCGATCTGGGTTCGGTCCGGCTTCCGAGTATTCTGTGGATTTGTGTCCCTCCTCATTGGTGTGGCACTTCCTTTCCTATCTAGCCTTGCCGGTCTGCTGGGAGGGCTCACTCTTCCTGTCACATTCGCGTACCCTTGCTTCATGTGGGTTCTCATAAAGAAGCCTGCAAAGTCCAGCTTCAACTGGTACTTCAATTGGGGGTTGGGGTGGCTGGGTATTGCCTTCAGCCTAGCCTTTTCCATTGGAGGTGTTTGGAGTATTGTGAACAACGGGCTCAAACTCAAGTTCTTCAAGCCTAGCTGAGAATTGAGATCATCGTCACCAACGTTTTCGGCAAAATTTTATCCCATCTGCAGCTTGCATTTGTTACTTTGGGCACATGGGTTAAATTATTATGGTGAGTTAATTTGAAATTTTAAGTGCTGCAATTTCCTTTTCAAGGAACTTGCTTCAGCTTTACCAGCGATTATTGTATTTGTGGGATCACTAGTTCATTTTTTTCTTACTGGACATTGTCTTTTTGGCCATTTTCCTGCATTTATGTTGTATTTCTGAAACCATACAACCTACACTTTCTGTTTATATCCGGTTTGATTGTACTAGTGCTCCGATTTACACTTGTTTAACAAGCAGGCATGAGATCAAATAGTAATAATAAGGTATGACTATGATTATATTGTAGTGGGTTGTTGCTGGATATAATTTCTATTTCAATTGGTAGGTACAATTTCATTATAATCTTATATTGAGTAATGATAAAATTTTGAATGCTTGATTTATTTATTGTCAATGAATATCTAATATTGTCAGGCATGTTAGCCTTAGCCTTAAAAAAGATAAATTATAAGAATATTTTCATTCAGTTAAAAATTTAAACTAAAGTAATATTTAATTTGTTAATGATGCTAATGATGTTAAAGCATTTTGGCTAATGATACTCTAATATTATTTTATTTATTTTTTTCCTAAATTGTCATTTTATTCAATATATTCTTTTTCTAAAATATCTAACTAGTGCTGTGGCGGTGGCGGGTGCCGTCGCGCGAGGGGTAGAGTGTGGGGACACGATGGGAGAGGGGGATGTTGGGGGATTGGGGAGAGGGAGACACAGGGGGATCGGGGAAGGGGGAGACATAGGGGGAGACGTGGGGAGGAGAGAGGGGGGGACGCACGGGGCGGTGTGGCCGTTGGGAGAGGGGGGAAGCGTTAGATGAGAGAGCTGCGTTGAGGGCTAAACTTGTTTGATTTGCTGAGCTGATATCAATGCCAAAGCAAAAACTAAAGTTATATTTAATTTTTTTTACTAACAGTTTATCTGATGCATTAGAGTTGATATTTAATTAAATATTATTATTACTATTGTTTTTGCTAGTAGATTGAAAATGCTCTAATAGTATTAAAAGAAAAATATTTGATGAAAGACATTACATCAACACTGAGATGAATCATTGAAATTCAAGCACATAGCTCAAAATGAGCTTTGCATGTGATGGAGAGCCATGCACGTGGTGAATATCATGTGCAATCCGAAAGGGTGCTAGTATGGTGCAATGTTGGTATGTCTATAGACACATTATATGAAGAATTTATTCTATATATTTTTGAATGGACTTTGGTTTATTGGAACAAATCTTTTATCGCATAACACTAAAAGGATGAAGAAATTGGTGGATCAATAAGAAGGTGACTCATTTAGTTTAATGTTGTCATGTTATCAGACAACCACGACAATTTCCCATGTTATTGGAATCAATAAGAGGGTAACTCATTCGGTTCTTTCATTGTTATATGTTAGAGTTCGACTGTAGTTCATAGTACAAAAGTTTTATGGGACTAAACGAATTAATTAAGATAACTGTTAAATCATAGTTTTTAGGTTTTCAGATAGTGTTGTGCAATTAATTAGCATACGTGGTAAAAAATTAGAAAATATTTAAATAATAATATTAATAATTTTGGCTTATGGTATTTGAGTCTCTATGTTAGTTGGGGGTGCATCGGGACTATGGGAGTTATAACATTTATGTGTCGCATATGCAATTTCCAAATAACCTTTTTCTTTTTTGTATTTTTCAAGGTAACTCTTTTTGTATCCGAATAAATATTTGTACCATGATCAGGCTCGTGGCTAACTGTCGATGATAATCTTTTTTTCTTTTCTCTCCTCTCGTGAATTGATATGTTGCATTACGTTGTATATAAAGATTCAAACCCGATTCCAAACACTTCTTTAGATCCACATAAAAAAATTGAAAATAATTGCTCATAAAAGTTGAAACATAAAATGCTTCTACATAAATCCTTTAAAGTTAGTCTTAATGTTGCTGTTAAAGGCAACATTCGATTGGACGGTTATGATCTTTTTTTTCCTTTTCTCTCCTTTTCCTTTGATAAATTGATATGTTGTCATGTCATCATGGTTATTCAAAGATTATCCAACCACGATTGTATTAGTATTGCTCTTTATCCACATAAAAATAATTGAAAATAATTGCCCATAAAAATTGAAACGTAAAATGCTTCTACGTAAATCCATTAAAGTTAGTCTTAACGTTGCTGCTAAATATATTTGCAATCCAAATATGTGTATTATTCTCATTGGATACCTCAATTGGTGTAGGATTCCTTAAGATTAATTATCGGGTAAAGTTGATAGAAGAGCATTCCTGGGAAGGGTGACTTTTAGGAATAACCATAGAACTGTGGCATGGCCTGAGGAGGCCATGGAGGTGGGTGGACTTAATAAGAAGCATATTGACATATTGGAGTATGAGACTTTAGAAAAAAAATAGTCAATATTGCTAATATTGTCTTTTCACAACTAGGGATAAAAAATCCATTGAAAAGAAAAATATGTCTACATACAAATAATATTTTCGACTAAAAAAATTAGCAATGTTTTTCATGTTCAAAATATTAGAAGGCAAAAAGACGGATGTAAAAGTTAAATAAGCATTTGTGATAATATAGTACAGTGTTATATAATTCCTATGACTCATACTTTGTATCAAATCTACTTTTCAGTGTTTATTTCGCAAAAAATCGATAATGAAATAGTAAAATAAGTTTTTAACAGTTACAAGAAATTAAAACGTCACATATAATTGTTTGAGTGAAAAAAAACATTCGAAGACATTTTTTTAATAAAATACTTTGACAATGATAAATGGTGAAACGTTTTTTAATTACATCTCAATATAATTACAAATAAGTGTATATTTATATAAACACACATGCTTATAATAAATGGGTCAAAAGTATACATTTTGTATTTTAAAAGGCAGAATTAAATACGGTAATATGAAAATGTTTTAACTTTATTATTAAATAATATTTGAGTTTGATTTTGTTGACAAAATAAAAATATTATAGAAACAATAAGATACATAAAATCATTTACATCATTTGTGACAGTGACGTATGCAATAGTGCGGTGTGCTTGATTATGCGGCAGCGGCGTGGCCACATTGGCAATGATGGCCGTAGTTTAAAGTTTGCCCATCGTGGTTAGAATTCCAGTGGTGTTTTCCAAACAACAAGGGAAGGGAATGGAATTTGTTTCCATTACATTGATGAAAATTGCATCTCCCTCCATGATAATTGCATTTCCCTCCATTTATTACAAGCTATATTACAAGTAAATTTAAGGTTGACGGGTGAAGAAATGTTACAAGAAATTTGATTGTTTTCAAATTTATATAACAGTAAAACCAATGGAAAGTTATTTAAATGAAATATTAAAATAAGTATGCTTTTTAATGCCACCCCACATTCTTGTTCAGTCATTTTGACGGGAGTGAAAAAACATCTATTTTGGATGATAATGCAATATGATCTTTGTTATATATGTGCAGCGTCACCATTAACAATTTAACATAAACATCATAATTCCACAATTCAATCCCATGAGCAAGAGCAACAATTACATCTAACCCTGAAAATATCAATAACAACTAACTAATAATTAACTTTCAGTTGATCATATATATTAAGTTATATCAAATTTATGCATCAGTGAAAGTAAGATTACAGAAAAACAGATTGTAAATATATTCTTGTATGTGGAATGTGGCCATGATGGCTGGCTGGCATTCTATTTTTGAAGGAAAAGTTAAAAATGGTAAACCCAGAAAAGAAAAGGGAGAAAAGTAAGAAAAAGCCTACAAAATCTGTAAGTCTACTCTAGGCAAATCTTGTATTGTTTTATTTATTTATTTGTGTGAAGAAAGTGGGGGAAAACAAAACGGAAAGCATTTATTAAATAAAATTGACACATGTTCCTCTGTTCGGTCGGTCAATCAAATATGGAACAACAATCGATCACGACTTCGGGAATGAACTTGACTTTGGGCCAATATTGTCCTTTACCCTTTGTGAAGATGGGGGGGCGGGGTTTTTAGGGGGGGGGGATGGAGAGCAGCAACTGGTCTGGGATGGATGTCAAACCTGGGCAATCCCAGATTTGTAAAGAGCGAAGCGATGGAAGCAGCAACTGGTCTGGGATGGATTTCAAAGCTGGGCAATTTATGATGTATAAAGAGCAAAGCGATGGGGGCAGCAACTGGTCTGGGATGGATGTCAAACCTGGGCAATCCCAGATGGTTAAATCGCGAAGCGATGGAAGCAGCAACTGGTCTGGGAGATAAATAGTTAAACCTGGGCAATCCCAGATAAATAGTTCTTCGAGAGAGGTGGCGTTTTGAAAGGCCTCCATGGACAACTCTTTGAAACTATGTATCCGTAGAGTAGTTAAGGAGGGAGGCAACGGAACACTGAAGAGCTGCTCGTCATTGGGAGTCACTGAAGGGCCGTGAATGGTGAGACTGCGTACGTTGGGGGGGGAGTGAGTTTGGGTTTGGGCCACCCTGTCCCTGTTGAATGGAAAGGAGACCTGCAGGCCAACCACTAATCTGCAACTCTTCAAGAGCGGTGAGGTGGTGGAGGACGGAGGAGGTGGACAGATCCCCCAGATTCTGGCAGCCTTGTATAGACAGACGCTTGAGACGACGGTGTATTAATCCCTCCGGCAGGGATTTCAGTTTTGGACAATCGCTTATGCGTACTGCTTCGAGGGAGGGGGAGGAGCCTGGAGAAGTAAATCCTTGGGGATTGCTGCCTACTACTAATGACTCCAGATTCTTACAGCCACTAATCCACAACTCTTTAAGCGACTCCGGTAGAGGCATTCCATTCCCATTCGCCCCCATGGAGGATGATGATGATACTGGTTATTGTTTTACTCTTGGCTCAGGTGTCTTCTCTTGGAGCTCGAAGAAGCAAGAAATTGTAGCACAATCCACTGCTGAAGCGGAATTTATTGCTGCAACTGCTACAGTTAATCAAGTTATATGGTTGAGGAAAATATTACTTGATCTTGATACGAAGGAGAAAGAAAAAACTGAGATTTATGTTGATAACCAAGCTGCTATTGCTATCTCTCAAAATCCAGAGTTTCATGGGAAAACTAAACATTTTGACATCAAATTGTTCTTTTTGAGAGAAGTGCAGAAAGAAGGCATCATTACTCTGGTTTACTAAAAATCTGAAGACCAACTGGCTGATTTGTTTACGAAACCTCTTCCAGTTAGCAAGTTTGAATCCTTAAGGTCAAAACTAAGTGTTTGCAGCTCTTAAAGCAAGGAGGAGTGTTATAAATTGCTTCAAAGCTGCTGTGCACGATTTTGCTGTGCACGTATTAGTGGCGTGCATACTTTATTTTTCTATTACAACACAATATTAGATCGTGGGTTATTTTTCTTTTATTTAAGGCATTAATTGATTAGTTAATTGATTAGTTAAGAATGGTGGAATCATGATGTAATGGGTAATTTATTTTATGGCTTTAAATATTATAATTTCTTTACTGAAATTAATGCAGTTAGACAGTTTCTAAAATTTCTTCTTTCCTTCTATGCTTTGCTGTCAAATTCAAATATCAACAGGCCTCTCTGTTTATCCGTGAAGTCAGCATTCACCAAATGTGCACTCTTTGAACTGATTATTTAAAATGAAATATTAAAATAAGTACGCTTTTTAATGCCACCATTTGACCCACATTCTTATCCATAGCCATTTATACGGGAACGAGAAAAAACATCTATTTTGAATGATTATGCAATGTGTTCTGTGCATACCAGCATTGGCCTCATTGATTAAAGTTCATTGAAAAAAATAAAAATAAAAAGGTTTGGACATAAATAAAAGAAAAATCTATTGGTATATTAATTTATGTAGGAACATTCTTCCAAGTAATTAAGAAAGGTAGAAAATATTTGTGCACTTAACAATTTAACATCAACATCATAATTCCACAATTCTATCACATGAGCAACAATTACTTCAAACCCAATAACAAGTCAACTTTCATTTGGTCATATTAAATTAAATCAAATTTGACTACCATACATAGCGTGGATGATCCCCTTGTTTTTGAACTCAACCCAAAAATTTGACAATTAATTTATGCGTCACTGAAAGAAAAATTACAGGAAAAAACATTAATTTCACATATTTGACATTTTTTTACGAAGAGCGCTTAACAATCACATAATGCTATAATAACCTATGTATGGAGTTTTTGAAGGAAAAGTTAAAATGGTAAACCCTGGAGAAAAGTAAGAAAAAGCCTACAAAATCTAAGTCAAGGCAAATCTTGTATTGTTTTATTTATTTATTTATTTATTTGTGTTTGAGAGTGGGGAGGAAGAAGAAAGTGGGGGAAAACATGAATAATACTTCGGGTTGGCGGCAATAAAATAAAATTCGGTCAATCAAATATGGAATGGCCATCGATCTCGACGTTAGGAATGAACTTGACTTTGGGCCAATATCGTCGTCCTTTCCCCTTTGCGAATTCGGGAGCCAACAGCGGACAAGCATTGATATCTAAAGAGAGAAGCGAAGGAGGCAGCCACTGGTCTGGGATGGATGTCAAACCTGGGCAAGCCGAGATATGTAGGTGGTGGAGAGAGGTAGAGTTTTGAAAGGCCTCCGGGGACAACTTTTTGAAATTATATATCTCTAGAGAAGTTAAGGAGGGAGGCAAGGGAACACTGAAGAGCTGCTCGTCATTGCCCCCAATGGTAAGACTGCGTAAGTTGGGGGGGAGTGAGTTTGGGTTTGGGCCACCCTGTCCCTGTTGAATGGAAAGGAGACCTGCAGGCCAACCACTAATCCACAAATATTCAAGAACGGTGAGGTGGTGGAGGACGGAGGAGATGGACAGATCCCCCAGATTTTGGCAGCCTTGTATCGACAGAGACTTGAGACGACGGTGTACTAATCCCTCCGGCAGGGATTTCAGTTTGGGACAATCCCAAATGCGTACTGATTCGAGGGAGGGGGAGGAGCCTGGAGAAGTAAATCCTTGGGGATTGCTGCCTACTACTAATGACTCCAGATTCTTACAGCCACTAATCCACAACTCTTTAAGCGACTCCGGTAGAGGCATTCCATTCCCATTCGCCCCCATGGAGGATGATGATGATGATGACAGGCACGTGAGTAAGTCGCAATCCCAAATATGCAATGATTCCAGGGTGGATGGGAAACCCATCTCTGGGAGACAAGACAGCCTCATGCAATCCTCGATCCAAAGACTCCGAAGAGAAGCGAGGTCACTCGGCAGCTTCTCCAGCTTGTCACATTTAATTAGCCTCAATATCTCAAGCCCACAAGGCAACCCCAGACATTGTTCCTTTCCCCGCTTCTCTTCTTCTTCTTTTTCTTCTGACAAGCAAACAAGTTGGCAGCATTCCTTCACCACCAAAACACGGAGGGAGTTGAGAAAGTGAGACTTTTGTTTCTCCCCGTCATCCATCTTCCACAATGATGTCAGCTCTTCACACCCCCAAATCCTCAGTTCTTCAAGTTTGGGCAGCCCCTGTAGAACTACTCCCGGAAGATGCGTGAGCTTTGGAATGCTTACGATCTCCAAGGCTTCAAGGGAGCCGAGCATCATCATTTGGGGATGAGCCCCCACAACATCTTTATTACTAACGATATTCATTCTCATCAATGCCAATCCAACAGCTTCTACCACATCCACCTTCTCAACCTTCAAGCTGCTAATTACTGAAGGCAGCAATTGACTTGCATCTCCATCTTCCTTTAAACACCCCATCAACTCCACTTTGCATTCGCCAATATCCATCTCTAGGATAGACGGCCTTGGAAGTGCAACCAACAACTCATCACATTTTCTAACTTGTAATTTCTGCACATTAATGCAATCTGGTAAGGACATGGACAATTTTGGGCAATTTATGACATACAATTCTTCCAAACGAGTAAAACCACAGCCACCACCAGGGGGATACGACCAGGTAGACCAATTCTCCATAGACTCAAATTTCAAAATCTTCAGCGATGGAAAAGCTCCTCTCTCCTTCCCATAAAATTCTTCCCCCACGCACTCTATACCACCCATATATCCAATTTGAATTTCTTCCAAAAGCGGCAGCTTTCCCAGTTGTGGCAATGACGTGCACTTTCCACAATTTGCTAACTTTACCACCCTCATTTTTGAGAACCTATCATCCCCAACCCAGCCAGGGAAGGAAATACCACCGTAGCCACTGATAATTAATTCTTCCAAATGCTTATGCGGTTGCAACTCCTCAAAGACATGGAAAGAAGCGCCGGTGCCTTGTAAATCACCATGATCAGAAATCCAATTTAATTCCAATGAACGTAGGCCTTCTTTACTCATTAACTTTGCTTCTCTAGCCTCTTTAGAGTCGCGAACATTTTCAAGAGATGAAATTGAGATACTCCCTTTGAGATGTGATAAATACTTCAACTGACCAACACCTTGCTCCAACCCTTTGCCTACAATGAAATTAGAAAGCTTTTGGAGGCTGGTCAGTTTGCCCATTTCCGTGGGCATGGCTACCAACTTAATGACACTGGAGCAATCAAGATTCCTTAAATTTATGAGCTTCCTCATTTGAGAGGGCAGCGTCTCAAGTCTCTCACACCCTTTCAGTTCCAATGTCTGCAAATTATAAAGGTTGCTTGTCGATTCGGGTAATCTTCTAATAAGAGTGTAAGAAAGGTCAACAAGCCTTAGATGTATTAGATTACCAATATCTACTGGTAGTTCTCTAACATAATATTTTCTTAAGCAAAGAACCCGAAGATATTTTAGTTTCATCAACAATTCGAGTGTAACATAGCTCGTTAAATAAGGTTCCCAAACATTACGGTCGAATGATTGGAATGCCCGCAAGTATTTTGTTCTTTCAAAGGCTTCGAATTCCATTTTGAGTCTAATATTGCGAAATGACAAATATCGAGCTTGTTCGGGGATGCTATCCATTTCAAGATCTCCATCAAATTTCAAAGATGACTTACCGGCTACCATTTCAGCCATATCATTAATCAAGTCGTGCATGAGAAATCGAGACGGATCATTGAGCGACGGTTGGAAAAGTGATCGAGACACTAATTCACGAAAATACGTAGTACCCGTAACCTCTACTTGTTCACCTCTGTCGGGCAAAACTAAACCTTGACCCATCCACATCAACACGACCTCCTCTTCCCCAAATTCATAGTCCTCTGGGAGCACAGAGCAATACGAAAAGCAGCGTTTCAACTGTGGTGGAAGATGAAAGTAACTCAACATTACAACTGGAAGCATACCATCTCCCTTTCTCCCTGATAATTCATTTTCCAATACATCCCAGATGCTACTTTTTAATTTAGCCTCCCAACCCTGGCCTGGACTTTCGGCCCGCAAAATGCCAGCAAGTAATTTGGCAGTCAGCGGAAGGCCTTTGCACCTGTCCAAAATTTTCATACGGAAACGCCCTGCCTCTGACTCGAAATCGGGATTTATTCTATCAATTACATGTTGCAAGAATACCCACCAACAATCATCGTCGCATAAGGGTCTGGGGTGATGAATTTTCATGGGGTCATCAGTTTGCATCATGGAAGCCACTTTGTTGTCTCGAGTTGTGACTAATATTTTACTCCCCGGTGCTCCCACTCCAAATGGGGATCGAAGAGCGTCCCAATCTAAGTAGTTGCTGGTCCACACATCGTCCAATACAAGAAGGAACCTTTTTCCTCCTACCACTTCCTTGAGTTTAGACTGAAGTTTTTCCCGTCCGCTCAAATCGGAGGCTTCGCAAGTGAATGACTCCAGAATATCCTTCGTGATTCTGTTGACATCAAAATCGTCTGACACGCAAACCCGGGCTTTGATATCAAAAAGCAGCTGCGGCTCCTGCTCTTGTTGCGGCTCCTGCTCCTGCTGCTGCTTCTTGACCGAGTTGAAGACATGACGAGCCAAGGTGGTCTTGCCTATGCCTGGCATGCCAACAATGGGAATCACCTCCACAGTTGTGTGCTTCCTGCTTTTTAACTGTTCAATAATCCTTTCCTTTTCTTGCTCCCTTCCGAACACCCGAGCATCGAACGCATGCGCAGTGGCTTCCAATGGTCTTTGCAGTATTGACAGCGGTGGTGAGGATGTATTGTCAGTGGGGAGTGTCATCTTCATGAGCCTACGCATCTCATCCATCCGTTCACAAATAGTGTCCAAACGACTGTTGAGCTCGTCCACGCCCTTTGAATGCATGCCAGAAATGAATCCACAAACAACATCACGTACCTTTGTAACAATCCCAGGAATACAGCTAGAAACAGAAACAGAGCCGCAGTTGTTGTTGCGCCTGGCTGCCTCTTCCTCTTCCTGCATAGCCCTGGTGTTGACTTCATCCAAGAAGTCATCGGCATCGTAAGCCCAGTCCCTGACATCCTCCAACCACTTATTAACCTTCGATTCTCGAAACAGCATATTCTCAGCATGGGTAATCACTTCGGTAATCATTTTGAGATTTGCTTCCAACTTCTTAAGACGGGAACGGATTCCTCGTCGCGTCGCGAATGCGAGCAGCTGGCGAGAAGCCAGCCTGTCGAACATCACCTGCATGAACGCCGATAGAAATATCTCCGCGACTGGCATGTTGTTGCGATTTTTCTGCTTTGTGTTACTAATTTGGTGCGATTGCGAGTGCGAGGGCCGGGGGGTTCTGAAATAAAAGGGTGATAACCCGAGAAACAGAGATGTGAAAGAAATGGTTTGTGGAAGAATGAGTGATTGAATGAAAAAAAAGAGAAGGCCCACACAAAGAATTGACGAATTATGAAGGAAAAGATCTTTTTGGGAATGACTTGTTTCACTCACTTACGTCTTTATTCCTACCCCAGATTCTCGGGGGTTAAGACAGCTTTTTATTCCTGTAGATTTTAAGACTAGTGTCATAATTTGTTCAATTTGATAATATTTTCTTTGATTAGTTAGCCGCATTGTGTGTTATTACTTGGATGGCCATCTTGAGAATGGTTAGGGCTGCAAATCACTTGCTTTGAGAACCTAAGCTATTTCATAACCAGAAAGAGTGTTCATGCCACTTGTTCCAAGATTGTTTAAATTGCTTCCAACTTACTGAAAAGGAAATTCTGTAATGGATCATCTGCGCCTAGGAACAAGTACATGGTTCCCAAATATTGATTGCCGACAAAAAATACCTTTCGGGGCGTGAACTCTTGACATTGATGTGTACTTAAAATTATAAAATATGTTTAAATGACCAACAAAATATTAGTGAGTTATCTATCTTTTTAATCATTTCTAAATTCTCAGAACCATCTAACAATTTGACGCTTATTAAAGCTAATGTTGCACTGCACATGAATGGGTGGTAAATTAATCTGGCAAAAGTCCTGCCAGAACTTTTGCTTAAGGTCTTCGTATTCAGAAACTGCTCCAAACACCACGACAATGGTGCTCCCAGAAGCCTCTCTTGCCTCAGGCAGCCTATCATTCAACATATCCGCAGCCATTTGCATCCGTGAAACCAGCCCATAATCTTTCATTCATTCCAATTTCTGAAACCGGTAAAAGTTTCAACAACTCCATTAATTTTCATAACCAACTTACTGTAAAAATAGAATGCATCTCTATATTAAATCTTGATCATGAATATGAAATAAATATTCGTATTCATTTAAAACAACATTCCCAAAGTCAGACCACCACCGCACATCTGCTCCCTCCACAAAATAAACACTTTCAACAAGGAAGTACACACAAACACCCAAAATACAAACCAGACCACACCTACACGGTCCTGCAATCCTTCAAGCTTGATTGTGCAGACCATCTGCTCATGGAAATAATCACCACCAGCCTCAACCTGATCACCTAATGTTGGATTTCTGGTAAATCAAGAAATAAGCAACAGACCAAGAAACAAAGTGAAGAAGAAGAAGATGGGTTCTTTAGACCCGTAATTTCAATATTGAAAAGTTAGTAAAAGTAGAGTGTTTGTTGACTATTTATAAGCACTCTTGTACATTTTGTGGAAAACCTATTCAACCCTTGATACACCCCCGCAAGATGGCACGTATGGGTCAGATACTGCCATCTTGACTAATAGTGGGAGAAACTTCGTGGATGACAATGGCTTCGTGAACATATCTGCTAATTAGTGCTGTGACCGAATAGGCATCAATTTGATCTCTCCTGCATTCACTTTATCACGAACAAAGTGACAGTCGATTTCTATGTGTTTTGTGCGTTCATGGAAGGTGGGATTGCTGGCGATGTGTACCTGGCTTGGTTATCACAAAATAAAAGAACCGGAGTAAGGCCGATATATAAAGATCGTGTAGTAGGCTGTAGAAGCCAGGAAATTTCAGCTGTGGTGGCTGCCATGGCTCGGTATTCTGCTTCAGCAGAGGATCGAGAAATAGTGGTTTGTTTCTTTGCCTTCCAAGAAACAAGTGAATCGCCAAGGAAAATACAATATCCGGTGGTTGATCTGCGTGTGTCAGGGCATGATGCCCAGTCGGCATCAGAGAAGGCACGCAACTGGGAAGATGAATTAGAGGAAAATAGAAGACCTTGCCCTGGATGGCCTTTGAGATACCGTAGTAGATGATTGGCGGCCTGAAGATGAGGGACACGAGGTTGAGCCAAAAATTGAGTCAACTTGTTGACAATGAAGCGAATGTCGAGCCGGGACAAAGTCAAATAAAGGAGTTTTCCAACAAGTCGGCGATAGGAAGAGATTGATGCTTGAGAGAGAAGGTCACCATCCGAACGAGAAAAATGTGAATTGGGGTCCATGGGAGTGGCTGTGGGTTTACATGCCAGATATCCTGTTTCCTCCAACAGTTGTAGAGTAAAGTGTCATTGGGAGAGGAATATACCATTATTCAGTGGCATAATCTCTAAACCAAGAAAGTATCGGAGAGATCCCAAATCTTTCAATTTGAATAGATCATTGAGCTTGTGTGTGAGGTCTGTGATGATGGACATTGATGAGCCAGTGATGATAATGTCATCCACGTACACAAGTAGGGCAGTGAACGCATTGCCAGTGCCTTTAGTGAACAGAGAGTAGTGAAACCTAGCTGAAGAATAGCATGTGAGAATTTGAGATACCACTGTCGGGAGGCTTGCTTTAGGTCATAGATGGATTTATTTAGGCGACAAACAAATCTGGATGTAGAAGTGGGAGAGGATGGCGGTTGATACCCAAGAGGGAGATCCATGTATACCTCTTCAAAGAGATCCCCATGAAGGAATGCATTGTTAATATCCAGTTGTAGAAGATTCCAGTTATGAGCAGCAGCTACAGCAAGAAGTGTCTTCACTGTCACTAATTTAGCTACGGGAGAATAAGTTTCTGAGAAATCCAAGCCTTCTTGTTGGGTATAGCCTTTGGCAACTAGACGTGCCTTGTAACGCTCAACATTTCCATTCGCATCGTATTTAATTCGATAGGTCCATTTGCAGCCAACTGTGTGTTTTCCAGGAGGTAAGGGCGTGACTGTCCATGTGTTATTAGTTGCCATGGCGTCTAGTTCATTCTCGCATAGCTGTGCACCAAGCCTTGTGACTTCGGGCTTCGTGGTAAGTGGAGGGTTCAATATGAGAGGAGACCGTTAGGGCAAAGTGGCGATGTCGGGGTGATAAAGAAGTATATAAAATATAATCTGTGATAGGATATCGGGGGAACGGAGTTGTGGAGTGTATGTTAGATGAATCAGTGACGTGGAGTAGATGGTGGTGGTAATTACGTAGGTACCCTGGAGGTTTTGTGGATCGGGTGGATTTACGAATAGGAGGAGCAACCGTGTCATTAGGAGCAGGGACAGGAGGAGATGAAGGTGGAATATCTGACGTAGTGGAGGAGGAAGGTGGATGCTATAAGCAGGCGGCTCAAGATTAGGAATAAGAGGTAGAACAAGATCGAGAAAGGGATCGATAATAAGGTCTGGATCTGTGACAGCATGAAAAGGATAGATGTCTTCATGAAAAACGGCATCTCTGGAGATGAAAATAACTTTGGTTTGAAGGTTATAAAATGTATATGCTTTCATGCCTGGTGGGTAACCAATGAAAATGCATTGTTGAGCCCGTGGTTAGAATTTTAGGCGATGGGATGAGAGCGTGGACACAAAGGCCAGACAGCCAAAAGTACGAAGAAAAGAGTAATCTGGGTCTTTTTGATATAGAACATAAAATGGGCTCTTGTGGTGTAATAAAGGTGTTGGGATACGGTTAATGAGAAATGCAGCAGTAAGAACGCATTCAGACCAGAGTGTTATTGGTAGTTTAGACTGAAAGAATAAAGAACGTGCAACATTGAGGAGGTGTTAGTGCTTGCATTCAACTACTGAATTTTGTTGAGGACGCTCTACACATGAATATTGGTGTAAGATTCTATGGGTATTGAAAAAATCAATGAATGAAAGCTCTGGGGCATTATCAAAACAAAAGACTTTAAAAGTAGTATGGAATTGTGTTTTTACGAATTGAAGAAATTGAGGAATAATAGTGAGGGCATCGGATTTATGCTTGAGGAGGTATATCCAAGTGAAGCGAGAACAGTTATCAACTAAAGTGAGGAAGAAACGATGTCCAGCATGTGATGGGGTCTGATACGGGCCCCATATGTCACAGTGTATAAGATCGAATGGTGATGCAGAGAGATGGTTGTTTGAGATAAAGGGTAAACGATGCTTGTTTGGCTAAAGGGCATATGTAGCAGGGTTTAATATTCTGAATATTAAATTCCCCACAATTCAATTGAGAAGACAAAAGACGCAGAGAATTAAAAGATATATGGCCTAAGCGATGGTCCCAGGTGGTGACTGGAATTGTGGTTGTCGAAACCTGAGAAGTGATTTGAAAAGAGTGGGAAGGATGTAGAATATAGAGACCATTGATCATGTTGCCCTCAGCAATGATTGTAGTATGTTGGTTGAAAATAAGCCAATAAGAAGAGGACATGTGAATTGAGATATGTGGGAGAAAGAAGAGGGCGGCGGCTAGGGTTTGTGACTCTCCTTTTTTCTGTGTTTAAGTATTTTTTAACTGCTGTCTTTGAGTTTTTGGGATCGGCAGGATGATCCGGATTTCAAAAAATCTCGAAAAAATTGTTTCCGGACTCGGGGCGTCGTGACGAGCGACCCCATGTCAATTTTATTTGAAAACGACTCCATTTTTACGCTAAGCCTGTACTGCGACTATTTATTACCGAAAAATGTATTTATTTTGATTTTTATTGAAAAAGGCCCCGGGCGCAAATATATGCAATATATATGTCAAAATTCTCAGAACGACGAGTAGAATGAGATTGTGAGGTTCGTGACCTGATCCGGAGTGTCGTTTGAAAAGTCAATTACTGTTTTGACCTCCGCTGGCGGCCCGAACGTCGTTTTGACCACATTTTCCCCGTTTGACCTCACAATTGGGCGCGGTTGATGGCGTTGATCATCGAATTTGATTTTCTATCGCCTAGGACCGGCTCTTTGGCAAGTGAGGGCCTTTCGCATAATTTCTTGAAATTGGGCACTTACAGCTTAGCGATCACAACTCCATCGTTCTACAAAATTTCAATAAACGAGGCGGCGTAGAGGAAAAATTGGATTTGATGAAATGCGTCCAACCCGGACAAAATAGGGTCCAACAATCTGCCCCTCTTTGTGTATCGTTTGTGTACAAATGGTGCACAAAGATAGGACGGACTTATTTGGACGGGTTGAGCCGCTACACAGCTCACCTGTTGTCGAGCGGTGGTCCTGCCGAGACTTGGAGATTTGAGACATGGAATAAAATGCCCTTGAGGTTGAACATGGAGTTGAAAACTTGGAATAAAAAAAATCCTTGAGATTTAAATCAGGAATGGAAAATCTTTAAGATTAACGGGAATTAAAAACTTGGACTGAAAAGGCCCTTGAGGTTTAAAACAGGAATGAAAAATCCTTGAGATTTAAAACAGGAAAGTGAAAACATGGAATGAAAAATCCTTGAGATTTAAAAGCGGAATGAAAAATCCTTGAGATTTAAAACAAAATGAAAAATCATTGAGATTAACGGGAATTGAAAACTTAGAATGAAAAGGCCCTTGAGGTTTAAAACAGAAATGAAAAATCCTTGAGATTTAAAACAGGAAAGTGAAAACATGGAATGAAAAATCCTTGAGATTTAAAAGCGGAATGAAAAATCCTTGAGATTTAAAACAGAAATGGAAAATCATTGAGATTAACGGGAATTGAAAACTTAGAATGAAAAGGCCTTGAGGTTTAAAACAGGAAATTGAAAACATGGAATGAAAAATCCTTGAGATTTAAAATGGAAATGGGAAATCCTTGAGATTAACATAAATTTAAAAACTTGGAATGAAAAGGCCCTTGAGGTTGAAAATAGGGATGAAAAATCCTTGAGATTAACTAGAATTTAAAAACTTGAAATGGAAAGGCCCTTAAGGTTTAAAACAGGAATGAAAAATCATTAAGATTGAGGAATTTTGGAATTCAAAGGAGGGTGAAACGACTCGAGGGGTATCTGGTGTTTAACTCGACTTGAGATAGTCTTGAAGTGAAAAGTCCATGCCGTACAGGTCCCTGAAACGCAGTCACGAAGTGCAAAAGCATGTATAGAATATGTGAATGTTTGATGCATATGCATGGATGCATGGGAATTTTAACATTCTTATTGAAAATCCAAGGGGAAAGGGAAGGGTTAAATGTGCCAAGAGCTTTGTGATCCATTCTTTTGTTGAGGTAGAGCTCTTGATAGAGTGTCATGGTGCTTGACTTTCACCGCTTGATTCTTCCCGGGGTTCGGTCGGCTTCAATGGAACAACATTTGTCGGGAGCTAGGCTTGCAGATATTGCTAGCTTCCATGATGGGCCACCATAAGAGCTTTATCGAGCTTTGTTGGCTTCCATAGGGAATCACTACCTTTGTTTAACAACGTCGAGTGTCACTAATTTGTCTTCTCCAAGCTCTGCTGGTTTTGTCAATGGGTCTGTCCTTTTTTTGGCAGATCTATTGTCATGATTTGGCCCTTCTCGGGATTCTGTCCATGGGGCCTTGGTGTTACCTCATAATTCTTCGTAGCAACTTCTTCCCCGTGGGGCAATCCTTGGGGAAGTCTATTAGGACTTTGGAAGGTTTCACTCTACAACAGATAAAAATTTTAAAACCAAACATTTTGAAAAAGAATTTATGAGCATGATCTCAATTTATCATAATCACATCATATAAGGCACAACATGCTTAACTTTAACAAACAAAACCTAACTTCTTGAAAAGCGTGAGGCGCGATTTTGAGTTGGGTGTGCCTTCAGTTTGACCAAAGTCCTTCTCTTCCTTGTAATATGTGACTGCTCAACTGACTGCTTCGTCTTGGTTCTATGATCATTTCTAACCCCAAGTGCCGGACGTTGCATTGCTGGGTCCTTTTTCTGTTGTCTTTGCTTTGTCCTTAGCGCCCCTTCAGGTTTTCGCTAAGTCCGATTTTTCTTTTGCCTTTGTATTTTACTCTTAGTGCCCCTTCGGGTTTTCACTAAGTCCGGCTTCAATTTTTTTCATTCTTGAGCTTTGTATTTTACCTTTAGCGCCCTTTCGGGTTTTCACTAAGTCCGCTCTCTGCTTCGAGATGTCCTGTTACTTATATTGAACTGGGAAAAAGATCAGACATGTAATCAAAGACTCTGGAAAGGTGTAGGTATTGGCAGTTGGCTTTTGGCGGGGATAGAAGGTTAGAGAAAATGTTTGGTTGTTTTTACTACAAAGGTCATTATTGAGGGCAGGGCGTCACTAAATGTTGAACAATTGTGCTACTGAATTGGTTGAGCACTTTTTTTCGGTCTTTAGGCTAAGTAGGAGTTTTGGGCGTGCCTGCTTCCACTCCTCGTGTTGCATAGGTATTTGAATAGGAAATGCCCCGGTGTAGGGCATCATCCTGGGACTTCAGTGAGATGTATTGAAAGATGAGAGAATGACAACAAAAGGTTTGATATGGATAGAGTTGTTTGATTACATGTTGATCCGAATCCAATACAATGTTATAAGGGGTCGAGCATAGAATTTCTTTACGGCATCGCCGTTAATCGGATTTGGTAGCTCATTTTCGTCCATTTTGACAAGGATTAATGCTCCGCCGAGAAAGCTCTTTTGACGACATACGGACCTTCATAATTGGGTGTCCACTTGCCCCTGTGATCGTTTGGATTGGCAAGACTTTCTTAAGTACAAGCTCTCCTTCTTGAAAAGTTCGAGGCTTAACCTTCTTGTCATAACTTTTCATCATTCTTTGCTGGTACAACCGGCCTCTATTCACCGCTCGCAATGCGCTTTTCTTCTATGAAATTCAATTGCTCGTATCGGCTTTGAACCCACTCGCTTCATTCAACTGCGTATCCTTGAGTACCCGTAGGGAAGGAATCTCCACTTTATCGGTAACACCGCCTCCATTCCATAGACTAAGGAGAATGGAGTTGCCCCAGTTGATGTGCGCACAGAGGTGCGGTGCGCGTGTAATGCGTAAGGAACTTCTCATGCCAATCCTTGTAAGTCTCGGTCATTTTTCCGATAATATTCTTGATATTCTTGTTACCGTTTTAACCGCCCCATTCATCTTGGGTCCGTACGGGGTTGAATTTCGATGTTGGATCCTGGAACTGCTCACATAGATTTCCCATCATTCGGCTATTCAAGTTTGTTGCGTTGTCCGTAATGATTTGCTCTGGGAGTCCATAACGGCATATGATATTGTTGCGAACAAACTTGACCACCACCGCTGCGTCCACATTGGCATAAGATGCGGCTTCCACCCACTTAGTGAAGTAATCAATGGCCACCAAGATGAAGCGATGCCCATTAGATGCCTTCGGTGATATAGGTCCGATGACGTCCATGCCCCGAGTGAGAAGGGCCATGGTGAAGTCATAACATGCAACCGAGATGAGGGTGCTTGAATCCGATCACCATATATCCGACATTTGAAACACTTGCGTACATAAGCAATGCAGTCCTTCTCCATTGTGACCCAAGTAATAACCCATTCTCATAATTTGTCTTGCCGGTATATATCCGTTTGCATGTGGACCGAACTCCCTTCATGAAGTTCCTTCATTAGCCGTGACGACTCTTCCTTTTTGACACAACGTAGAAGTACCATATCATGATTTCGTCGATATAGGATGGAGCCATCGAGGTAATACTTGGTTGCGGCCACGCCGGATGTTCCTCTTGTCTATGTCGGACGCACCTTCTGGATATTCTTGTTTAAGTAGGTATTGCCAGGAGATCATGATACCAAGGCTTTTCTTCTGGATCTCCTTCAATAGCCATACAGGTGCTGGCGTATCTCGAACTTGAATGTCAAAGGATTGAACCTCCAGTTTTGTATCCAATCGAATGAGGGATGCTAGGGTCGCCGGTCATCAGGAATCTGATTATGTTCTCTTGGCATGTGCTCAAAGGTAATCTCCTCGAACTGTTCGATCAGTCTACAAATGAGCTTCTGATATGGGATCAATTTGTGATTCCTGGTTTCCCACTCGTTCCTAACTTGATAGATCACAAGGGCTGAATCTCCAAAAACTTGTAACTTCTTTATTTCTCGATTAATAGCTTCTTGAAGACCCATCAAACAAGCTTCATACTCGGCCACATTATTTGTGCAGGGGAATGTTAGCTTAGCGACCATGGGGAAATGCTCACCCTTTGGGGATATCAGGATGGCCCCAATACCATGTCCCAACAGACCGAGGCACCGTCAAACCACATAATCCACGAGTCAGACTCTTCTTCAACGATATTGATGTGCTCATCAGGAAATCCAACATTCATAGGCTCGTAGTCTTCCAAAGCCCTTTCTGCCAAATAATCTGCTATAACGCTTCCTTTTATGGCTTTCTGAGGCACATACACAATGTCATACTCGGATAACAATAACTGCCACTTAGCGATCCTCCCGGAAATTGATGGTTTCTCCAGTAAGTATTTGAGCGGGTCATGCTTCGTGATAAGCCATGTCGTATGATAGAGGGTGTACTGCCGTAATCGACGAACAGTCCAAACCAGAGCGCAACAAGCCTTTTCCAATGGAGTGTACTTCGCCGCCGGGGTGAACTTCTTGCTCAGGTAATAAATTGCTTGCTCCTTTCTTCCTGAGGCATCATGCTGTCCCAATACAGAACCCATTGATGAGCCTTGGACAGTTAAATAGAGGATGAGTGGCTTGTTAGGTACCGGTGGAACCAGGATTGGTGGATTTATCAAGTATTGCTTGATTTTGTCAAAGGCCTCCTGACATGCTTCATTCCAAACTTCTGGATTGTCCTTTCGTAGTGATTTAAATAATGGTTCACATGTGGCCGTCAATTGCGAAATGAACCTAGCGATGTAATTCAAATGCCCCAGGAAACTTCTAACTTCCTAACAATGGTTGGTGGTGACATCTCCTGGATAGCTCGAATCTTGTCAGGGTCAATCTCTATCCCTTTCTCACTGACTATGAAGCCCAATAGCTTACCCGATGTAGCACCAAAAGTACACTTCTTCGGATTCAACTTGAGTTGATACTTTCGTAACCTTTGGAACAGTTTACGGAGTACCTCAATATGACTTTCCGTACTTGCTGATTTGGCTATCATGTCATCCACGTACACTTCCACCTCTTTATGCATCATATCGTGAAACAACGTCACCATGGCTCTTTGATAAGTGGCTCCCGCATTCTTGAGTCCGAATGGCATCACATTGTAATAGAACGTACCCCATAATGTCGTGAAAGTCGTCCGCTCCTTGTGCTCAGGGGCCATCTGGATTTGGTTATAGCCCGAGAATCCATCCATAAATGAAAACAAAGCATGCTTCGCCGTGTTGTCCACCAGAGTATCAATATGTGGGAGTGGAAAGTTATCTTTTGGGCTCGCCTTATTTAGATCTCGATAATCGACGCACACACGGATTTTTCCTCCTTTTTTTGGCACTGGCACAATGTTCGCCACCCATTCCGGATAATGAGCAACACTAAGGAAACCGGCATCCCATTGCTTTTTGATCTCCTCTTTGATCTTCAATATCATCTGCGGCCTCATCCTTCGTAACTTTTGCTGGACCGGCGGGCATTCTGGCTTCAATGGTATTTGATGTTGCACGATATCTGGATTCAAACCCGGCATATCTTGATAGGACCAGGCGAACACATCCTTGAAACTGGTCAACAATTCAATTAACTGCTCCTTGATCTCCGCGGATAATGAAGAACTCACTTTAAGCCTTTTTGGTTCTGTGTCTGTTCCCACATTCACTGTTTCTATAGGGTCCTCACTTGGGGTCTTGAACTCGGTCTTCCCTTTCCAACGGTCGAAGGATATCTTCAGGTAAATCGACCTCGTCTTCTAAGTCGGCCTCACTTGTCTCATGCACCGCTTCTCCCTATCCTGGACTTTGGTCAAACTTTGGGCATCCCGCCTCATCATCGCTTGTCACACCCTTGTTGAATTCACGGTACTGTTTGTGAAAAGATCAACAAGTTGATAAAGAAATATGATATGCATATGATAATGAGATGTAATGCACCATTTTTGGAAAAACATACAATTTATTAAAAGCGAAATATCTCAAAGAGACATAAACTGTTTTTGAAACTCGAAAGAGGCATGAAAGCGAAATAAACAAATATCCAAATAGGATTCCCCCAAGGATTACATCACGGGGAGACATGTGCTAGTCCAATTGTTGAGCGGTTGTCCTGGTGCTCCTTCCTCCACGAACATCACCTGGCCGCTTCGGCTCCTTGCTCTCCACAACGAAGAATGATCGAAGCCTTCTCTTGATAGGCAAACCCTCCACCGTAGAATGTGTCTTCTAAGGGTGGAAATGTCATTCGCTCTTCTTGGACAGGTCGCTTCTGCAGCTTGGCCATTCTGACTTCCCTCTTCCTGGAGGCTTCCTTCTGCCGGTCTGGCTTTGGTGGGTTTATAGCCTAGCCCATATCGTTCTGTCGTGCCCCAAATGCGTAATGGGTCTTTCGTGCCCTGAGAGGATGCCCCGAGCCCAAGTCCTGGCTTATGTCCTTGCCTAAGCATCGTATGTGCAATCATCTTGGTAGCTTTGGACAGTTGAGCTCCTATCCTTTGATACAAACTGGGCCGTGTCACATAGGTGACATTGACTACTTCAAAGGCTCGGAAAGAACATTCGGGTACGTCCTCTCCACTGTCGATACAAGGCATGGATGACGGCTTGGTTACCAACAGGTCTGTCTCCCCGGATACACAAATGAGGTGATCGTCAACCACAAACTTCGCTTTAGGTGCGAGTAGAAGGTATCGCTCCCATTGTGTGAATCCATGGCCTTCCCAACAAGCAATTGTAGTATGGTGCAATGTCCAAGATCTGAAATTCAACTGGAAAATACCGTGGGCCCAATTAGCAATGGAATATCCAGTGTTCCTGTTACCTCTCTTTTTCCCCCGTCAAAGGCTCAAACTACCATGTTGCTTGACCGCATGTATGAAGAATCTACGGGCAGCTATTGCAATATTTGTAAAGGCATAATGTTGACAGCGGACCCATTATCGATCAATACCCGGGAGATGGTGTGTTCTTTGCACTTGACCGAAATGTGCGAGCTTTGATGTGACCCTTGCCCTCCTGCGGCGGTTCGTCCCCGCTAAACGATATAAAGTTGTCCACTACAAGGTTTCCAATGAGAGTGTCCGTGTTCTCCACCGAAATAGTTGGCGGGACGTAAGCCTTGCTAAGGACCTTCATTAATGTTTCTCGGTGTGGAGTAGAATCCTTTAGCAAATGAGAGTAATGAGATCCGAGCAGTGTGTTTGCTTAGCTGCTCCACGATGTTATATTCACTATGCTTGATCAACTTCGAAACTCGGTGGCGTCTTCCTCGTAATCGAATTTCCTCGGGCAAGATATCTTTCCCAACAGCTTTCCCCTTCTTCGATTGCTCGAGCACGTCAGGTGCATAAGGACATCCACTCCGAGTTGTCTTCTTTGTTTGAGGGTTCCCTTGTGCTATAGCTTCACATCCGTACCTCCAAGGAACAGCTTTCTCACTTTTGTAGGAAGGTTGAGGGGGTATATGGATTGTAAGGGGGCTGGATCCCGTGTGGTAGCCGTGGTATTTCGGAGTTGTTGTATAAATTCGGAGAGGCTTGGGCATGTCGGTGAACTCATATGAATTGTCTCCTTGGACCATCCGAACGGAATAATTAGTACACTCGCTTTGAAAACTCAATCCTTCGGTAGTCCATTAATTCTTGAACAACATTTTCGAATTCCATACAGTTGTTAATGTCGTGTCCTGGAGCCATCTCATGGAACAGGACACCTTTTCGTTGGTCGGTCTCTTCTTCACCGTCAATGGTTGATCCGGTCAACAAATATCCGTATTTGAGTAAAAACTGAAACAACTGGTCCCTTTGCATTCGTACTTGGGAGATCTTCGCAATCCTAGCTTCCGAGGTGATGGCGGTAACATTATTAGAGTGTTCCGCAATGGGTTGTTGTTGACACTCGGGGAATTGGATAGTGTCGCGAAATCCAACCAATGGGCATCTTTCAACGCTTGGACTTTCCTTTTAAATGCGATGCAACCCTCAACATTATGTCCTACGGCGCCAAGATGATATACACAAATAAGGTCCGGTTTGTACCAATTTGGATACGGTGGTTTCGGGTTCTCCCACACGGGGGAAGGGACTACCGGTCTTGCCTCGAGGAGCCTTGGGTACGGTTCGGCATAAGTCATAGGGATTGGGTCAAACTCTTGGTGCTTCTTGGGAGCTTGATTTGGTCTCGGGTCCGTGGATGTGCTTCGACGGGTGCTTAGATTGGTCTTGAGCGGGTGCTTGAGGAAATTGTGGAGCCGGGTAAGGATATTGGGGTCTTGCTTGGAATTGGAAAGGTTGGAATTGCGGGATAGGTGCGGAGTGCGGCGTATGCGGCTACTGGGGGGTGCTCTAAAGTAAACAGGCATTTGGGGAGGGTTAGGTTGCATCATCGGTCCGGATTGATATACGAAATTAGTTTCCCCTTCTTTCTTCTTCGGCGGTATTGGTGACCTCTTCGGTGCCTCGACCATTTCTCCTTTCAGCTTTCCCCCTTTGACTCCACTCTCGATGAGTTCGCCTGGGCGACTAGATCGGCGAAAGTGCTGTAAACATGACCAATCAGCTTTTCATAATACACACCCTTCAATGTGTTGATGAATAAGGTAGTGAGCTCCCTCTCTCGTTAGCGGAGGTTGTACTTCCACCCAGCTTTCCCTCCACCTTCTTGCATAGTCCTTGAAATTTTCATTTGGACCTTTCTCCAAAGATTGCAGTGTCAGACGATCCAAGGCTAGTTCAGTGACATGTTTATACTGTGCCAAGAATGCGGTAGCCAGGTCCTTCCATGTTCTGATACGGCCTCCATCCAACTGGAAATACCAACGCAAGGGTGCCCCTGTTAGACTCTCTTGGAAGCAGTGCATAAGAAGTCTATCATCGCCAGTGTATGCTGCCATTTTTTGACAATACATTGCCAGATGGGTTCTTGGACAGCGTGTCCCGTTAAACCTCTCGAATTCGGGCATTTTGAATTTATGAGGTAAAACCACCCCAGGGACAAGGCACAATTCATCAGGGCTGATCATACCATACATCTCGGCGCCTTCAACCGCCTTCAATCGTTCTTCAATCCTCCTTAGCAAGGGGGACTCACCTTCCTCCTTGTATGCTAGGGATCCTACCGCCTCTCGTAGCGGCTCCTATTATTGGTGAAGTATACTTGGCCTGGATTGGGTGGGCCCAATTGCTCAGGAAAAGTGTTATTTGTCACGGGCTGCGGAGGTGGCGTGGGCAGCGTTGTTTTCGGCCTTGGTTGTTGATTGACTTCCTTGGAGTTCCTTCGACTAATCTGGTCATCATTTCTTGCCATACGGTTCATCTGTTCTTGCAAGTTCGAAGGGTATCGCTCATGCCTTGGTGACTTTGCTCTAGCCCCATCGCCTATTTTCATTCTCGTTGGCCATCGAATGGGAAGTGTGCTTGTGCCTGGACCGAAGGTTAAGTATGCCCAATTCCGGATAAAGAAATACTTCACCAAAGAAACACAAAGGTGAGCATTTTTAGCTTTGTTTTCACTTTTTATATGAATGCATGAGATGCGTGAATGAATGCAAGTGAACGGTTTAAACAAACTCCATTTTATTGATAAAAGGAAAGAGATTACATGCATGAATGCCGTGTAACCAACTACAACAACAAAACTACATGGCTCTAAGGCAATTATTTAGTCATCTCCAAGATGGTAATATGGTCTTCATGTGCGGCGCCTCCTCCTCTGCGGTGGTCTTTCTCCGAAGATCTTCCCTCTGCCGCAAAGACGGTCTCCAATCGCTTGTCCCTCAATCGCGCCCTTTGAGTAGCTCTCTCTCCAAAGCAGCTTCTAGTCGTGGACTTGCTGCCTCGCTCCCTGGTTCTCTTGCAAAATAGTCCTCATGATCAAACTCGTTGTGGCTCATGCTGTGCTCTCCAAGGGATATAAGCTGGGAAAATACCAGATTTTGAGTTGTTAGGCTGAATCTTGCGAGGTGTGGACCATGCTTCGATGCATCTTCACCCCTTTCTCCTCTAAAGATAACTCGCCCATAGGTGAAGTCGCAGTCCTCCATTCCATACGATCGGAACAACCTGACTGTCTCCCACTGTCTCCCACTCTGCAGCGGTGCATAGCGATAGCTCCCCAAGGGCCCAACAGGGGAACCCAGCTTGTACTCACCGCAATCAGATGTCTCAGAATGACCCGTGTGTAACCCGTGTTAAGGAGTTAACCACAAACACCTTGGATGTTGGTACACAAGTTTAAGGTAAGAGATGAGCCCAAGAGGGGACTTTTGAGAGGTGCATGTGTCGCACGATAGCGTACATTTATGCCCTAGGAAGATGCTATGCGTTTACGGCTTTAGTCAGTTTTGGCTGATCTTGGAGCTCACTTTTGACCTAGTAGATGGCCTCAAACAATTGGCGTGCAAGAACAAAAGTTTCTTAGAATGAGGTCCTCTATCTACCACAGAAATTTCAGAGCATTTGGAGCTGCACGTGAATTCACCCATTTCACGTGCAAGCATATTTTTGCTTCTCAGGCCTCTACAAGATGCAAGGAGACTTGGGGTAAAGTTTGGGTGCATTTGGAGCTGCACGCCAATTGGGGAATTGGCGTGCAAATTGGCGTGCAACCATATTTTTGCATGGTTCCCTTGGTTTTGACATTCTAAGGAACTTTCTCCAAAGGACCATGTTGAAATTCCGAGTATTTCGGCCTATATGGGTGCGGAAAGGTGGTAACTTGTGTGATCAAAACTACGTCGTTTTGATCCTGGGATTCACTTAATCAAAACTACGTCGTTTTGATGTTGTGTTGTCTATATAAGGAGGAGGAGTCCCTCTGTTTTAGGTTTAGGGTTTGTTGCTTCACCAGCCGTCGCAGAGAGGAAAGAGAGGGAAGGGGAGCTCCTGGTTCTTGCCGGCGTCTTGCGTGGGTAGTCGGTGCTTCGTGGGTGGACGGCGTTCGGCTTGGGATCGACCGTTCTTTGTGTTGTTGCGTTTCCTTGAGGTAGGGATTCTGTTCTTCCTAAATCCTCCTCTGTCCTAGGGTCCAGGCGGAATATTATATTATTTATATGTAAATTCATATAGGTGTGACCTCCTATATGAATGTTGGCCATCAGTGGCATGTTGGTGTGATTCCTGTGGATTACATGCTATGTGTTCGATGAAATGCCTGTGTGAATATAGTCGTATGTATATGCCCATTACATGTTTGGTAATAAGCCTGTGTGGCCGGATTTGTGGTTT
This sequence comes from Taxillus chinensis, assembly GCA_023512835.1. Lineage (NCBI taxonomy): Eukaryota > Viridiplantae > Streptophyta > Magnoliopsida > Santalales > Loranthaceae > Taxillus > Taxillus chinensis. The sequence goes on from CM042090.1 coordinate 12,621,149, forward strand.
AGTGTATGTATGTATGCTGTGTGTTTGCTCTATTTTCCCGAATGGTTGGGTTTGTGCGCTTGTGAACGGGTGCACACCAAGTGTTTGGTGGTATGCTTGAGTGACCATGTGTGTTGTGTGCTTGATCGTGGTATCTGGCCTGAAGAGGCGGTTAAAGAACTTTGCCTGAGAGGCGGTTAAATCACTTGGCCTCGAAGAGGCGGTTAAATAACTTGGCCTGAAGAGGCGGTTAAATCACTTGTGTTTTGTGTGGTGGATAATTGTGACGACCGATGTGGTTTGTTATTGTTTGTTGAGATTGTTAGTAACACGTCATCGCACCTGTGCACATGCATGTAGCCGCCAGGAGCATGGGAAGGGGTGGGGAGACTTGATCCCCACCGAGCCGTGGTTGCTCACCCCTCCTACCGTGTTTGCTTGTTTTCCCGGGGGACTTACAGCGTTAGGTGGATACACCAAGGTGGAAGACCTTATCCATTTTACTCTTCCATTTATGTTGTTTTCTTTTATGGGAATCGATGTAACCCCAGTGGGGATGGGATTGGAAAGAATTCGTTGTAATAAACTGGTTTGGAATATTTTTATGAATATTACTTTCTTGAATGTGTTGTGGATGTTTGAAATGTAAAATTCTTGGTTTGTATCCTAACCCCTTTGCCCTCCGTGTGGGTAAAAGGGGAGTCACGTTCCGGTCTCCCGGGTTGGAAATCCGGGGCGTGACAATATGGTATCGAGCATGGTCTAGTTGGCCTAGGGTAGTGGGCGGACTTGGTTATCCTAAGTCCTTTGGAGGAGCCCTGGAGGGACATGCCTGATCAACATGGTCCTCTTTGAGCCTCAAGGTGTACTTAGGGTAGTCCGGTCTTGTGATAGGATTTGCATGCATTGGCATTAGGGCACTAGTTGCATTTGCCGAATGTATGCTAAATTGTGGATAAGATCACATGATTAAGTGAAATGTGCAACTCGATTTGTTTGGCAATGTGTCTTGGATGTGAACTGTGAAATGTAATTGATGCAATGTATGTGTGTAATGTCATGTGTTAGTGAAATTGATAATGGGGTAGAGGTAGTCAACTTGTTAGTAGTCAAACGCGTCTCGACGTTTGTGCATCTTACTTCATGTAGTAAGAATGCCACCGAGGAGAGTGACACGTGCGTCCGGGGCGAGGGGCGATGAGTCATCTGCCCATGAGGGTCCGGGTGCGGGACCATCCGTTGGAGGGCATGCGTTGTTACGGCACGGGCCTACAAGAAGGCATCCGGCTGGAGGTACGAGAGCTACGGGAGGGACTCCGGCAGGACGTTCGGGAGGAGGTGCGCCGTGAGATGGCAAGACAAGCGGTGGTGCCACCACCACCACCCCCGCACGAGAGCCGCCTCGTGAGCGTGAGAGTTCGGCCGGGTGGTGTACCGACCCGTGCAGAGGATGACGTGGTGACACGGTTCCGAAAGGAACAACCTCCGCGATTTAAGGGGGGAGAAGACCCTGTGGTAGGCCGAGCGATGGTTGAGGCAGATTGAGCATGTGTTCTCCTTTCTCTTGCCCCGGGAGGAGGATAAGGTGCGACCGGCAATTAGGGCGGTGGAGGGGGACGCTTTGGAGTGGTGGACGAGTGTTGCGGGGAGCCGTGCGGTGCAACTCATGTTTTGGGAGGAGTTCTTGCAACTCTTCCAAGATGAGTTCTTCCCGGAATCGGTGAGATGGCGAAAAGGGAAGAATTTGGCGGCTTGAAGCAGGGATCCAAGACGGTACCTGAGTATGAGCGGGAGTTCCGGAGATTGAGTAGGTTTGCTCTCGAGACGGTGGTAAGGAGGACCTGAAGGCCCACAAGTTCACCTTGGGTCTCGGGCCAGCCCTAGGGAGAGGGTGGCGATTCTACGCTCGAGGACCTATGCCGAGGCCGCGGAGACGGCCCGAATAGGCGAGAGAGAGCCGGATGATGGGAGGCAGGCCCATCAGGGGCGCCAGTGCGAGTGGGCCTGATCGAGATGCAGGGTCCAAGAGGCTCAAGACGGAGGAGAGGGATAGCAGTTCTTTTCGCGGTCGGGGTCGGACATCCGTGAACCCTGGGAGGTTTACCTTTGGCGGCGGAAGACAAGGTGGTCCAGCCGGGAGTCTATCGAGCAGATGCCACTGCTTTGGGAGAGCAGGGGTCACTTCAAAGGGGAGTGCCCCAAGAAGGACCGGCGATGCAACAACCGTGGACGAGAGGGCCACTTGCGCCGGGTTGCAGGAGTGGCAACAGGGGAGCGGGGAGCATGGCATCCAGCGTGAGGAGTGATGCTAGCTTCCGTGCACCAGCTGAGAGACCAGCTCGTCAGTGGCAGGCCAGCCAGGCAGGATCTAGTCAGACCCGACCCCAGGGGAGGCCGGAGCGGCAGCGGACCGAGGCCGGAGGCAACCTTAGCGGGAAGCGTCCAAGGAGTGAGCCGACCGGTGGCACGGGCCAAGGGGAGGGTGTTTGCGCCTGGAGGCGACATACCAGGAGGGAGGCCGAGCTACCACCCCCACCAGCCGAGGGTGGAGCAGGACCATCGGTGGTTAGAGGTACCCTCTTGATCTCCCGTACCTTAGCCGTTCTTTTCGATACGGGTGCATCGTGTTCGTTTGTTGCTGAGCCTGTGATAGATAGCTTGGGGTTAGCCTGTGTGGAGGCCGCGAGGCCCCTAGTTGTGGAGTCTCCGGTGGGAGGCATGATTGAGGTACGACGAGTGTGTCGTGACTGTGTGTTAACCATAGGAGAGGTGGAGCTGCGTTTTGACTTGCATGTGATGCCTTTGAGGGCGTTTGACCTGATCTTGGGTATGGATTGGCTTATGGCTTTCCAGGCCAAGATAGATTGTTATCGGCGGCGTGTGTCCTTTGTGACACCTGCAGGGACCTCTTGCACCCTGGCAGGGGGAGTGGGATTGTGAGGCGAGTCGGGCCGGGCCGGTGTTGGACCGGTGGGGTGCCATTACCCACAGGTTAGCGGCCCTGACCTTTGTTGAGGGGGTAAGGTGGAAAGGAGGGTGTGGCCCGTTGTTGTGGACCAATTTCAGGATGTTTTTCTGAAGAGTTGAGGAGTTTGCCACCTAAGAGGAGTGTGGAGTTCACCATTGAGTTGGTGCCGGGGACGGGTCCGATTTCCCAAGTAGCGTATCGTATGGGGCCAGCCGAGCCGAGGAGCTCAGAGGCAAATCGAGGAGTTGGTGGGCCAGGGTATATCGGGACCGAGTACCTCACCTTGGGGTGCTCCGGTGCTCTTTGCTAAGAAGGCCGATGGCACGCTTCGTCTCTGCATCGACTCCGAAGCCGAATCGGTGGATCGTGAAGAACAAGTACCCGTTGCCTCGGATAGATGACCTGTTTGACCAATTGAGTGGGGCCCAGTGGTTTTCCAAGATAGATTTACGGTCGGGGTATCACCAGCTCGGGGTTAGGGAGGAGGACATCCCTTAAGACGGCTTTCAAGGTGCGGTATGGGCATTATGAGTGGGTAGTGATGCCTTTCGGGCTCACTAATGCGCCAGACAGTTGTTCATGCATTTGATGAACCAAGTCTTTGCCCCATACTTAGACTCGTTCGTGGTGGTGTTTATCGACGATATCTTGGTGTATTCCAAGACCGAGAAGGAACATGTGGAGCACTTGGCAACAAGTGGCAAACCTTGAGGGACCAGCCGAATGTGTTCTTAAGTTTAGCAAGTGTGAGTTTTGGTCGTAGGAGGTTCACTTTCTTGGCCATGTGGTGTCACCGAGGGAGTTAGGGTGGACCCAGCCAAGATTGAGGCCGTGGCATCGTGGGCGAGGCCAACCAACGTTTTTGAAATCCGTAGTTTTCTTGGCTTGGCGGGGTACTACCGTCGTTTTGTCGAGGGATTCTCCCGTTTGGTGGCTCCTATGACACGCTTGACTCGGAAGGGCGTGAAGTTTGATTGGGTGACAAGTGTCGCCGGGCGTTTGAGACTCTCAAAACCCGTTTGACCACTGCACCGGTGTTGAGGTTATCTCGGGAGGATATTCCATATGAAGTGTCTTGTGATGCGTCCAGGGGTTGGTTTGGGGTGTGTGCTTATGCAGGAGCACGGTGTGGTAGCTTATGGGTCAAGGCAACGAAGCCTCATGAGCAGAATTATCCTACTCATGACCTTGAGTTAGGCGTCGTTATCTTCGCCTGAAAAAGTTGGCGACACTACCTCTTGGGGGAAAAGTTTGTGGTGTTCTCGGATCACAAGAGCCTTCAAGACATCTTTACTCGTAAGGACTTGAATTTGAGGCAAAGGAGATGGGTGGAGTATTTGCGGACTTTTGATTTTACTCTTGCCTATACCCCGGGCAAGGGTAATGTTGTGGCGATGCGTTGAGCGAAAAAGGGAAAGCTGAGGTGGCCGTGAGAGAGTGGAAGCCGATGGAGCGGTTAGCGACGTTGCCGGGCACCGGCTGTTGTTCGTGATGGTGGGACAGGTTACGAGTCCTTTGGTGGTTGTGCCTGAGTTGTACCAGCGCGTCCCGGGAGGAACAACTGGGTGACATTGAGTGTGAGGTTCTCCGTGCCCGTATTGAGGCTGGGGAGCTATCTGGGGATCGGGATGGAGGGTCCTGAGCATGAGTTGTCATTTCGGGGCGGTTGGTAGTAGCTCTTCCCTCAGGGATGAGGTGATGAGGGAGTTTCACCGCCCAGAGTTGCTGTGCATCCAGGGGGTACGAAGATGTATCATGCGCTTCGGGCACATTTTTGGTGGCCTGGGATGAAACGCGATGTGGTTGCCTTTGTTTCGCGGTGCCTCACGTGTCGCCAGGTGAAGGCCGAGCATCGGCGGCCGGCGGGCATGTTACAGCCCTTGCCCATAGCGGAGTGGAAGTGGGACCATATAGCGATGGATTTTGTGACCGGTCTTCCACCCACCACTGGGAGGAAGGATATGATTTGGGTAATTGTGGATCGACTCACAAAGTCGGCCCATTTCTTGGCTGTTCGCGAGCGGGACTCCATTGGGACCTTGAGTCACCGTACATGAACGAGATTGTGAGACCGCATGGCGTACCCTCATCGGTTGTCTCAGACCGGGATTCGAGGTTCACTTCCCGTTTCGGGGCAAGTTTGCGGGAGGCTATGGGGACCAAGCTTCATCCGAGTACTGCCTTTCACCCCGAGACCGACGGTCGACCGAGCGGACGAATCAGACCATGGAGGACATGTTGAGGGCTTGTGTGCTAGATTTCGGGGTTCGTGGGCAACTCACCTTCCTTTGGTGGAGTTTGCCTACAACAACAGCTTATCAGGCATCCATTGGGATGGCTCCTTTTGCGGCGTTGTACGGACGGCCGTGTCGATCACCCTTGTGTTGGACCGAGGTAGGAGAGGCAGCCCTCTTGGGGCCACATTGGTTCAAGAGGCTACCGAGAAGGTCAAGTTGATTCGTCGGCGTTTGTTGTCGCTCGTAGTCGGCAGAAATCTTATGCGGATCAGCGGCGACCTTTGGAGTTTTCTCATTGGTGATCATGTGTTCCTTCGTGTCTCTCCACGACGTGGACATCGACGGTTTGGGCGAGGTTCCAAGCTATCTCCGCGATTTATTGGTCCTTTTGAGATTCCCGGATCGTGTAGGGCCTGTGGCCTACCTGGTTAGCGTTACCACCGCGGCTGAGTCGAGTGCACAACGTGTTTCACGTGTCCCGATTCGCGGAAGTATCACCCCGACCCCACTCATGTGATTGATTGGGGGACATTGGACATCGAGGATGACATGTCCGTCATTGAGGTCCCTATCCGTATTCTCGATCGGCGAGAGAAGCTTTTGCGTGGTCGTGCTTATTCCTTTGGTTCGCGTGCCGTGGCAAGCACCGTGGCATTGAGGAGGAGACATGGGAACGTGAGTCCGTGATGCGTGAGCAAGACCGGACTTGTTCGAGGGACGAACAATCTTAAGCGTGGGAGGTGGTCATTGGCCAAGGGATGGATAGTGATGTTTTCTTGTGATGTGTTTTCTTGTATTAGTTGATGTATTTGTATTGTCCGTTAAAGACATGTGTTCTTATTTGTGATGTGCCTTGAGATGTGTATTCGTGCCATGTGGACATGTGTTATGTGCATTATTGTGGTTATGGATTATGGTGGTACTTGTTATGTGCCGTTGTGCCGTGTGTGGTGTATGACCCATTTGGGTGTTGTAGTCGCCGTGTGGCAAATGGGTAGCTTGTGTTTGTTTTCCTCGTATGTCATTTCTTTTCGAGGACGAAAAGTCTTAAGGGGGAGAGGATGTAATGACCCGTGTGTAACCCGTGTGTTAAGGAGTTAACCACAAACACCTTGGATGTTGGTACACAAGTTTAAGGTAAGAGATGAGCCCAAGAGGGGACTTTTTGAGAGGTGCATGTGTCAAGCGATAGCGTACATTTATGCCCTAGGAAGATGCTATGCGTTTACAAGGCGGTTTTAAGTCGTTTTGGCTGATCTTGGAGCTCACTTTTGACCTAGTAGATGGCCTCAAACAATTGGCGTGCAAGAACAAAAGTTTCTTAGAATGAGGTCCTCTATCTACCACAGAAATTTCAGAGCATTTGGAGCTGCACGTGAATTCACCCATTTCACGTGCAAGCATATTTTTGCTTCTCAAGCCTCTACAAGATGCAAGGAGACTTGGGGTAAAGTTTGGGTGCATTTGAGTCGCACGCCAATTGGGGAATTGGCGTAAATTGGCGTGCAACCATATTTTTGCATGGTTCCCTTGGTTTTGACATTCTAAGGAACTTTCTCCAAAGGACCATGTTGAAATTCCGAGTATTTCGGCCTATATGGGTGCGGAAAGGTGGTAACTTGTGTGATCAAAACTACGTCGTTTTGATCCTGGGATTCACTTAATCAAAACTACGTCGTTTTGATGTTGTGTTGTCTATATAAGGAGGAGGAGTCCCTCTGTTTTAGGTTTAGGGTTTGTTGCTTCACCACCGTCGCAGAGAGAGAAAGAGAGGGAAGGGAGCTCCCGGTTGCTCGGGGCGTCTTGCGTGGGTAGTCGGTGCTTCGTGGGTGGACGGCGTTCGGCTTGGGATCAGACCGTTGTTGTGTTGTTGCGTTTTCCTTGAGGTAGGGATTCTGTTCTTCCTAAATCCTCCTCTGTCCTAGGGTCCTAGGCGTAATATTATATTATTTATATGTAAATTCATATAGGTGTGACCTCCTATATGAATGTTGGCCATCAGTGGCATGTTGGTGTGATTCTGTGGATTACATGCTATGTGTTCGATGAAATGCCTGTGTGAATATAGCTGTATGTATATGCCCATTACATGTTTGGTAATAAGCCTGTGTGGCTGGATTTGTGGTTTAGTGTATGTATGTATGCTGTGTGTTTGCTCTATTTTCCTGAATGGTTGGGTTTGTGCGCTTGTGAACGGGTGCACACCAAGTGTTTGGTGGTATGCTTGAGTGACCATGTGTGTTGTGTGCTTGGTCGTGGTATCCGGCCTGAAGAGGCGGTTAAAGAACTTTGCCCGAGAGGCGGTTAAATCACTTGGCCTGAAGAGGCGGTTAAATAACTTGGCCTGAAGAGGCGGTTAAATCACTTGTGTTTTGTGTGGTGGATAATTGTGACGACCGATGTGGTTTGTTATTGTTTGTTGAGATTGTTGTAACACGTCATCGCACTGTGCACATGCATGTAGCCGCTAGGAGCATGGGAAGGGTTGGGGAGACTTGATCCCTACTGAGCCGTGGTTGCTCACCCCCTCCTACTGTGTTTGCTTGTTTTCCAGGGACTTACAGGCGTTAGGTGGATACACCAAGGTGGAAGACCTTATCCATTTTACTCTTCCATTTATGTTGTTTTCTTTTATGGGAACTGATGTAACCCCAGTGGGGATGGGATTGGAAAGAATTCTGTTGTAATAAACTGGTTTGGAATATTTTTATGAATATTACTTTCTTGAATGTGTTGTGGATGTTTGAAATGTAAAATTCTTGGTTTGTATCCTAACCCCTTTGCCCTCCGTGTGGGTAAAAGGGGAGTCACGTTCCGGTCTCCTCGGGTTGGAAATCCGGGGCGTGACAATGTCATAGAGTATCTTGGCATCCAGGGAGCAATCCAGACGATGTCTTCTTCCTTTAAGTCCTGTAGCTTCTTCTTCCAGTCTTCAACTCCTTTAGGCAGAATCCACTTACTGAGCAGAATGTCCAATAGTGTAGTATAAGGTAACTGGTATACCGGTGTGAAGTTAGGGACAGCACAGGGGAGGTGTCCCTTCAGCCAAGTGCAAAAAAGGGGTAAGCAGCCGGTGAATCGTCCCGAGCCACGGGTTCTCAGATCCGAAAGGGAACGGATAGTTTCTGCTAAGATAGCTGGGGTGGGATCACAACCTTGCACCACTTGCCGTACCAGGTCAATGACTGTCGCATCTACATACGCTGAGGTGCGCGGAAAAATGACTAACCCGTAGATGGCTAGGGTCAAAAGCCGGTGAAATCCTGTTTCTGTAGCAGCTATCATAATCTCCTGAATGGTTTTCCATGACAGCTGCTCTCGGCCCTCGCGGTTTACCAAAAAGGGGCATCCCAAATAGGGATTTCCATCATTTCAGTAAAAGCTCGTCGTCCAGCTTTCCTAGGTTCCGGCAAGTATACTTTCCTTCTGTGATCTTCCGGTATGTCAAGCAGCCTTCTGTATTCCTCCACAGTAGGAACAAGGTCAAGGCCGTTGAAGTCGAAACATCTGCGCCTTGGCTCCCAAAAGTGAAGTGCAGCTTGGAGCATGTCTCTATCAGCTGGTAAGTCGGTTAGAAGCAGTAAATCCCCGAACTGCCGGGCATAAGCAATCTTTCTTTCCTCCATCCATTGACGCCATATGGCCCGTAGCTCACTAGTAAAGTCTTGTGAAAATTCTACTGTAACCTGATCTGCTTTGTGCAACTCTCCCGGTGGGAAGTCTCCTAGACGGCGTTGAATTTCACCGGATGCTTGAGCCACCTCGGTAGCAGTCTCCTTTTCCCATACACCCTCTAAGAGATAACTAAATGTTGCCATGCACCCTATATGAATGACGTGGTATGCAATATGGAAGCGTTAGGAGAGCAAAAGGAAATATATACAGGATAGACAAATAAACAAATATTGACATTTTAAGCAAACAAGGGATGTCTTAATGCAACTATCCTGCAAAACCAAAATTAGCATGGCATGCTTAATCATACAACATGTGGGTCGGTGTGCCCCTAATGGGCCATGATTTCTCACCCTATCTTATTCGTTGGTCCCCAAGCTTCCTCTCTAGAGGGCTCCGTACACCATGGGATTTACCGGAGGGGGGCCTTAAAAGGACGTGCCTTAAAAGGACCTCAAGCCTGAGTGAGGAGTCCGGGGTCCCTTCGCGGATAATGATCAACGCTCGGGGCACCCTAATAAACCTCGCTAACCTAAACTATGTTAAAAACTCGGGTATAGAGTTTATGCATGAATGTAAGAATTATGGAAAGCGATAAAACATGACTATCATGGCATTAACGCGCGTAAATCAAGACTAGCATGCAATGGCAATTAAGTGCGATAAATAAATCGATTAAATAAAGAATGAAAGAATAAAAGAATAAAGCAATTTAAAACAAAGGAAACACCTCCTAATCCTAATCCTAGGCCTAACTCTCTAACTATTCCCCAGCAGAGTCGCCAGCTGTCATCACCGGATTTCGTCCGGGGGGAAACCGCTTTTGGGGTGCGGCTCCCCCCAACCTCCATCCGAATGGTGAAAAAAACGGAGTCGCCACCAACCGTTTTTGGGGTGCGGTTGGTCACCTAAACGAGAAATTAATCTATGCCGTTGGGGATGGGCTCGGGAGTTGATTACGCGTGGGGAAGGACTAGCACCCCCACAACGTCCTTTCGGTACCTATCTTAGGAGTTGGAGGTTTCTAACTTGCTTTAACTATTTAAAGGTGAGGTCTTAAGTGATGTTGAATTTACAAAACCTAAAAGTCTAATCTCCTTTTTATTTTTCTAAGTTATTTGTTAAAATAAAATTAAGTCCAATTTACCCTAAACATCTAAAGGAAATCCTAATGATTTGATCCTTGTTGTTTTGTTTTGTTTGATATGTTTGGTTGTATTTTATCTATTTACTTAAATCTAAGTCATCTAAAAGTCTAAAGGAAAAACCAAAGTTAAATTCATCTTAAATATTTTTTGTTTTTGTTGTTGTTTTTTTTTTTGTTTTTTTTTTTTTTTTTTTTGTTGTTGTTTTTTTTTGTTTTGTTTTGTTTTGTTTTGTTTTTTTTTGTTTTGTTTTGTTTTGTTTTGTTTTGTTTTGTTTTGTTTTTTTCTTTTTTTGTTTTTGTTTTTGTTTTTGTTTTTGTTGTTTTTTTTTTGTTTTTTTTTTTTTTTTTTGTTTTTGTTTTTGTTTTTGTTTTTTGTTTTTTTTTTTGTTTTTTGTTTTTTTGTTTTTTTTTTTTTTTGCAAAGCTAAGAAATAATAAAAGAAAGATAAGTGTTGAAAAGCTAAAGTATTTGAAAAGCCCAAGTGATTGAAAATGTTTTGCTTCTTTGAAAACTAAAAAAAATGTTTAAAAAGTGTTTGAAAACTCTTTTTTTCTCCCTTTTTTTTGAAAACATTTTTTGATTAATTATTTTATTTTATTTTTGTTTTGAAAACATTTTTTTATTTTAAAGTTTTTTTTTTGTTTCTTGTTTTTTTGTTTTTTAAAAAAACGTTTTTTGATTAGTTAATCATTTTATTTTATTTTTTGTTTTGAAAATATTTTTATTTAAAAGGCTTTTTTTTTGTTTTTTTTTGTTTTTTTTTTTGTTTTTTTTTTTAGAAAGATTAAAAATACATAACTAAAATAAATGTTAATGTGTGGTGGGTGATTATGCCATTCACAAAGCAAAAACAAACAAACTCACTTTTCTTTTCCCTCTTTTTTTTTCGCTTTTTTTTTGTGTTTGTTGTTTTTTTTTTTATACTCATTTACAAATTACAATTGCGTTGGGTCATGAACCCACATATACAAAATTCCCAATGGCCACCCTAACACTTGCCTAAGGCCTGACAAAGATAAATAAATAAAAAGGTAAGTTGTTCACATGAATGAAAATACAAAGTGAAAGTAAACAAGACAACGTAAGGAAAGAACAAGAAAACAAAACGACACACAATGGACCAAACAAAATAACAAAACAAAACATAGTCAACATACCCAGAACACAAGCCACAGAAACCCAAAGCAAATCACACCAAACTCAAAAACCCCCAACGTTTTCTTTTCTTTGTGAAGACGCTACTCGGTTAAAACAAAGAGTGGACCAGGCCAAACCAAAGCTCAAAAACCAAACCAAAACAGAACAAGATAGCACAAGCCAACGAGCCAGACTGGCAATGTTTTTTTTTTGAAAGAAGATGCCTTTTTTTTGTTTTTTTTTTTTTGGTGAAACCAGAATTAGAAACAGACCTCAAACGTTCTTGTTTTGTATAAAGATACTTGTTTTTTTCGTAGACCGAAACCGGACCAAATCAAATTACGAACAATTAGGCCTCAAACGTTTTTGTTTTGTAAAGAGATGCTGTTTTTTTTATTTAAAGTGAAACCAAACCAAACCAAACCAGCGTTAGAAAACAAGACCAAACCGTGAACCAAAAAGAAAACACACCCAAACGTGTACAAGCAATCATAACAGAGGAGGCAGCCTTAGTCACTCGTCAACCCCAAGAACACACCATGACAGATAAAACCCAAACCAGAGCAAGAACCCAAACGCATCACCAAGAATAACAACAATTAGGATAAAACAAAGCAAAAACAGCAATGAGAAACCTTCGAACTCAACCAAAACACAGAAATATTGACAGTGAAGAAAACTAACAACCAACCCAGGCGACTTGGCGATCCCTTCTTCCGATGCGGCTCGCGAAGGTGGCACACCAGGTCGCTCAAATCACGAACGATAGAAGACAGCAGCGAGCTCCGCGATGGGGCTTTGGGCATCCGGCCTTTGATGGAGCACACACACACGAAATTTTCTTCTTTTCCAAGCAAGTTCCTTCGCCGAACCGGGCGTCTTCCTCTGCCCCCGGCTGTCGCGGGACACCGGATTGGCTTGAAACGGAGTCGCGCAGAGATCGGGTGACAAGAATGATGGCCGGCTATGGACCTAAGAAGGCCAAGGGGTATTCCACACTGGCCGGCGGGATGATTTCCGGCCAGGGAGAGCAGGGGCTCTGGAAGAAGGAGGCGAAGAAGGGGAATTTGATTGTTTTTTCCGATTTTGGAATTTTGGAGGAGAGGAGAGTCTGTGCGTTTTTTGGATTTCTCGTTCAAGAAGGGAGGAGAGCCGTGCCAATCGATGGATCCATGGGGGTTTATATGGAGGGATCGATTCGAATCAAGGGGGCGAGGAGTCGACTTGGTGTGACCACCGTTTGGCTCGGGTGGGGCTGTTTGGCTCGGAGAAGCACGGGCGAGGCAGGCGTGGTGGTCTTCTTGCGGCGTGGGCAGGGTGTGAAAGCTGATTTAGGAACGGCAGAGGAAGAAGGGAAGGAGAAAGGAGGAGGCAGCGATGCTCAAAGAGGCACTGCGTCGCTGCGCCTGGGGAAGAGGAAGCCGCGTGAAAGGGACGAGACGAGGGAGTTGATCGAGGTCCTTGGGTTTTGTTTTTTTGTTTTTTGTTTTTTGTTTTTTGTTTTTAAAAAAATTTATTGTTTTGTTTTGTTTTTGTTTTTGTTTTTTTTTGTTTTTAATTCTTAAGCCAATAAGAAGAGGACATGTGAATTGAGATATGTGGGAGAAAGAAGAGGGCGGCGGCTAGGGTTTGTGACTCTCCTTTTTTCTGTGTTTAAGTATTTTTTAACTGCTGTCTTTGAGTTTTTGGGATCGGCAGGATGATCCGGATTTCAAAAAATCTCGAAAAAAATTGTTTCCGGACTCGGGGCGTCGTGACGAGCGACCCCATGTCAATTTTATTTGAAAACGACTCCATTTTTACGCTAAGCCTGTACTGCGACTATTTATTACCGAAAAATGTATTTATTTTGATTTTTATTGAAAAAGGCCCCGGGCGCAAATATATGCAATATATATGTCAAAATTCTCAGAACGACGAGTAGAATGAGATTGTGAGGTTCGTGACCTGATCCGGAGTGTCGTTTGAAAAGTCAATTACTGTTTTGACCTCCGCTGGCGGCCCGAACGCTGTTTTGACCACATTTTCCCCGTTTGACCTCACAATTGGGCGCGGTTGATGGCGTTGATCATCGAATTTGATTTTCTATCGCCTAGGACCGGCTCTTTGGCAAGTGAGGGCCTTTCGCATAATTTCTTGAAATTGGGCACTTACAGCTTAGCGATCACAACTCCATCGTTCTACAAAATTTCAATAAACGAGGCGGCGTAGAGGAAAAATTGGATTTGATGAAATGCGTCCAACCCGGACAAAATAGGGTCCAACAACAGTCATTAGGGAAAGGAGGTGATTCAGGATTAGAATTAGTATGGGAAGCCATGATGGTCATGAGTTCTTGATATTCGGTGGCAGATAGACTGTCAACAAGATGAGCTAGGGATTGGGATTGAGTATGAATGTCGGTATGTGTGGTACCCATTGGAATTGGTTTTGTTGTCGGAGTCAAGGCCTCGTGTACGGCTGCAGATGATAGACGTTTCGGGACTTATAGCCAGGTGGATAACCATGAAACTTATAACAACAATCAACGGGGTGACCAGAGAGCTTGCGGTGCGTACGCACAGGACGATCCAGGCCTTTGATTTCTGTATCGTGTGAAATTGGGTTTCGGGTTTTGGCTTCATCATTGACCCCACGTGCTAGGCACCGTCCGTACATATAAGCCAGTGTTCCAGTTGATGTGTGATTGGAATTCGAATTCCTTTGCTGCTCTTCTTGAATGACCAAAGAGAAGACGCGGTTGATGGGTGGTATCGGGTTCATAAGCAAAATTTGTTCTTGGACCTGGGAATAGGAGTCATCGAGGCCCATCGGAAAAGACATAACATACTCCATGGTGTGATATTCAACATATTTGCCGCAAGTACATACGGGTCTGTAGTTGGCTAACTCTTCCCAAACGGTCTTGAGCTTCGTGTAATAGATGCTGACCGACGCGTTCGCTTGCTTCAGGTTCATCGGATCTCGACGTAATCGAAAACGATCTTGAAGATCCTGCCAAACTTCCTTGGCTGTGTTTGCATAAATGATACTGGCTGAGATCACTCGTGAGACGAAGTTAAGAATCCAAGACAGATAAAATCATTGTTGCGAGTCCAAGAACACATAGCGCTGGGATCTGCATCGATGGGTTCTGTGATCAATCCATCGAAAAAACCCTTCTTATTCTTGGCGAGATAGGGCGCGAAGCATGGCGCGGCTCCAACCGGGATAGTTATCGCCGGTGAGTGGCTGAGAGACGAGTACTTGGCCTGGACTTTCGGCATGATGCGGAAATAGGGATTGGATGGATCTTCCAGTGTGTTCGGCATGACGAAGCTGTGAGACGATTCTTCGAATCGAAACGGGCTTGCTCTGATACCATGTTGGATTTCTGGTAAATCAAGAAATAAGCAACGGACCAAGAAACAAAGTGAAGAAGAAGAAGTCTTTAGACCCGTAATTTCAATATTGAAAAGTGTTAGAGTCCCACATTGGAAAAGTAACCAACCATAATATGCTTGATATAGATCCAAGGGTAGTCTCTCCTACAGCCCAATTGGTTTTAGGATGTAGGTCCTTGAATTCTAATATGGTATCGAGTATGTTGTGTTTCCACTCACAATGTTCATTCCATGAGGAGTTTGTTTCAATGTTCTGCCTTACCCACGATTTCCGGCCGTGTATCATCCACGTTGCCACGTGAGGGGTGTGTGTTATAGTTCCTTGGATTCTAATAAAAAGTTAGTAAAAGTAGAGTGTTTGTTGACTATTTATAAGCACTCTAGTACATTACCCTTGATACCTAACCATCGGACCCCAACCTTGGCCGTAGGGCTAACCAAACGCTCTTTTTGTCGACAAGAGTAGCAAGAAACCAAGCCGTTGCCAGGGCCCGACCACCAATTCACACTGCACTTACTGCACCACACCGAAAAATCCAAACCACTTCACCAGCCTCCAATAGTTAGCATGAATTATAAATTTAGGCACCATCTGTAAGGACCCGTACCTTAAGTTAGTCACAGTTAGTCACAGTTTTGCCTTCTGAGTAGAGTTTTTCTAGATTTTGACCTAGTGAATGGGCTCAAATGAATTCACGTGCAAAAGGAAAGATGCTTAGAATGATGTCCTCTATCTACCACAGAAGTTTCAGGCCAAACGGACGTGTATGTGAGGTGCACGTGATATGGGTCCAATTCACGTGCAAGTGTGATTGTCTTCTAAATGATGCAAGGAGGCTAGGGGTGAAGTTTGAGAGCATTTGGAGTCCATTTGGAGTTGCACGTGAATTGGGAATTCACGTGCAAATTGGCGTGCAGACATATTTTTGCATGGTTCCCTTGGTTTTGACATTCTAATGATCTTTCTCCAAAGGACCATGTTGAAATTCTGAGTATTTTGGCCTATATGGGTGCGGAAAGGTGCTAACTTGTGTGATCAAAACTACGTCGTTTTGATCCTGGGTTTACTTAATCAAAACTACGTCGTTTTGATGTGGGTAGTGTCTATATAAGGAGGGCTTGAGTTTGAATTTAGGGTTCTTGTGTTCTTCCTTGCTGCAGCTGCCGGAGAGAGAGAGAGAGAGAGAGAGGATCTCCGGGCTGTTGCCGTGGTGGTTCGCGTCGTTGGAAGGTGTCTAGCGTAGAGGATAGGACAAGAGCCTGAGGTAGGGATTTATGTTCTTCCTAACTCCCCTCTGTTTTAGGATATACACCTATATATATATGTAAATCCATATAGGTGTGATCTCCTATATGGATGTTGGCCTTCGTGGCATGTTTTGTTGATTCTGATGTTAATTTGGCCTGAGGATTTTCTGGGTTTGTTTATGCCCACTATGTGTTTGATGAAATGTCTGTGAGGCCTGCACACTATGTGTTTGATGAAATGTCTGTGAGGCCTGCATGCCATGTATTCAATATAATGCCTGTGAGACCTGGTATATGGGTGTTCAATGATATGCCTGTGCGACTGGTGTGTCCTGTGCTTGATTTGTATTTGATTTTAAGCCTGTGAGGCTGATGTGTGTGGCTTGTATCGACCATGTTAGTCCTTCCGAGATAAAGTGTAAATGCTTTGTCTGAGCTTACATGTTGAGATGTAATGTTATCTTTGTTCTGTTGGTCTGTTTGAGACTGAGCTGAGATTTGGGCCAGGCACAATAGCTGGACCCCTTTGAGATTTGGCCAGGACGTGGTCCTGAGTCTCGGTGTAGCACTCACGACGGTGGGCTAAGTCTACACCCATTCCTGAGGGTAGATATGGCGCCCCGAGGAGGTGGTTGACCATATCTCGACTTCGGGTGGAAAATGTTGCATTGGTGTCCATGCAACATTCGCCTGAATGTGGTATGTCATGTCGCCGTGGTGGCGGGGTGTCCTCTCGCCCTTCGAGGCGGGTTCAGGTAAAGAGTGTTTACTGGGTGATGTTTGCTGCTTTAGCCTTAGGCACGACACGAGCACAAGCATACACATATCATGCATGTTGTACGATGGGACGGGTCCGGGGAGACCGGATCCCTACCGAGCTGTGGTTTGCTCACCCCTCCTATAAACCGATTCTTTTCAGGGGTTTAGCAGGCGGTAGGTGAGGGCCGAGGAGCTAGGCCCCCGAGGCCGAAAGTTTTATATTATTTCCTTGTTGTACTTTGGTTTTATGTGTTTGGATTTTGGTTTGGTTTTATTTATGGCTTTATAGGGGTTTTCCCCGACTGGGTTGTAATAAACATTTAGCCTTTGAAATGAAATAAAATGAGGTGTTGTTATTCAATTTGTGTTTGTGTGCATGGTTTGGGAGCAGGAGCATGCCCCTTGGCATGTTGGCCTGATTATGCAGGTTTGGGACAGACCGTGCTAGAGGTCCTTTTAAGGTGCTTGCACCAACCCCTTGTCCCTTCGGGTGCGGGCATGGGCAGTCACTACTCCTTTTCCAGTGGGAAGGAAATTGGGGCGTGACAATATGGTATCAGAGCGATAGTTCATGGTCTAGTGGACCTAGGATAGTGGGAGGCCTAGCCGCTTCGAGACTCTTAGGAGGCGATATAGGACACGCCTGATCAACGTGGTCCTATCTGGTTTTCCGGGGTGTACTCGGGGTAGTTAGACCAAGGAGTAGGGCACTTGCATTTGGGTTGAGGGTGCATACATGCGTTGGCATTAGGGCACTAGTTTAATTTCGTATGAGTATTGTGATTGGACATGCTATGTTGCTTTGAAACTTGTTGCTTGTGAAATTCGGTGATTTTCTCAGGAGACTTGTTGCTATGAATAGCTGCTTGTGTACTTCGTGACTTTCCGTGTGTTTAAATGTAAGATGTTGCTTGAGTACCTCATGGCCCATGGGGATGAGGGTGTGGAGAGCTTGAGGGAAGCTGATCCTAGTTTGGTTTAAATTATGTAGACGATGCCTCCTAGGAGAGTAACCCGAGCTACTCCAGGCATAGAAGATGAATCTTCTGCCCGTGTTGGAGAGGGAAGAGGACAACGTGTAGAGGGCGATGATCCCCGGAGCGGATCATGGCCCAAGTCCGGGCCCTAAGTGAGAACGTGCGAGCATGCGTGAGGACCTCAGGGAGAGATCCTAAACGAGGTGCGTCAGGAGATGATGGCACGACAGGCGGTGCCACCCTCTCCACCCCGTGAGCAGTAACCTCCGTGTAGGCAGGAAGTGCCGGTGAGGCGGGAAGAGGGAGACGTGTTGACACGGTTCCGAAAGGAACATCCACCAAGGTTCAAGGGAGGAACCGAACCTCTAGGAGCAGAGCACCGGGCCGCGGCATCGAGCATGTGTTCTCCTTTCTTCGACCCCGGGAGGAAGACAAAGTGAGACTAGCAGTCCGGCGATTGGAGGAGGAAGCCTTGGAATGGTGGCTTAGCATCTCGGGAAGCCGGGACATGGAGACCATGGCCTGGAACGAGTTCCTCCAATTGTTCCATGAGGAGTTCTTTCCAGAGTCATTGCGGTGGCGAAGCGGGAGGAGTTCAGCACCTGAAACAAGGATCGCGCCTAGGCCGAGTATGAGCGAGATTTCCGAGGGCTGAGTCGGTTTGCTCCAAGCAATATCAAGGGAGGACCTGAAGGCCCATAAGTTTACCATGGGTCTCAAACCTCGCCTGAAGCAAAGGGTGGAGATGTTGCGACCGAAGACCTATCTTGAAGTCGTGGACACCGCCAAGATTGTTGAGAGAGGATTAGAGGAGGGAAGACGGGCTCACCAGGAGCGGATGGGGCAAAGCGCGCGCGACAAGCACGGTGATACCAAGAGGCGGAAGGTTGAGCCCGGGAGTGGGACTTTTCCCAAGGATGGGGGCCAAGCTTCAATGGCTCCGCCCCGATCCCGTTACCTTGGAGGACAGGGGAGTGCTGGGGAACTTCCCAAGCGGGTGTACCCGCTGTGGCTGTCAGGGCACGTCAAACGTGAGTGCCCCAAACAAGACTTGACGTGTCATAGCTGTGGGAAGGTGGGACACATCAGCAAGGTGTGTTTCAGCAAGGGGAGCAACGGGGAGCCGGAAGCTTAGCACAAGGGAGCAGGGGTGGGACCCACTTTGCCCCAGCCCTAAGCCAAGACATTCGTGGCAGGCCGGTCAGTCGGTTCCGGTCCACACTAGGCCACGGGGGAGAGGCAACCACAAGGAGGATCGGAGGGGCGTCCCGGTGGACCAGGCAGAGCAAAAGGGAAGGCAAGTGAGGCCGGTGGTGGGGCAAGCCAAGGCAGAGTGTTCGCGCTTACCTCAACACCACTTGAAATGGAGGATTTACCATCACCCTCCGAGGAAGGTGGAGCTGGACCTTCGGTGGTTCGAGGTACTATTCTAATATCTCGCACCGTTGTTGCTTGCATTGTTTGATCCGGAGCTTCGTGCTCCCTGATTGCTAAGTCCTTGGTGGAGAGCCTTGGACTTGATTGTGTGGAGGCCGATAGACCTCGAGGGTCGAGTCCCCAATGGGAGGAGTGGAGTTGATCCACCAAATGTGCCGAGAGTGTGCGCTACGATAGGAGAGGTTAACCTCTCATTTGATTTGTATGTAATGCCCATGAGGACCTTTAGTTTGATTCTGGGGATGGGCTGGTTGATGGCCTTTCGGGTTTAAGATTGATTGTTATAGGCGACAGTATCGTTTACTACACCCACAGGATCTTCCCGTACCCTAGTGGGTGAATGGGATAGGGATCCTGGGAGAGCTGGACCGACGAGGGAGCTATGGGGCAATATTACCCATAGGCTTGCCATCCCAACCTTTGAGGAGGAAGGTAACTTAGAGAAAAGGGTGTGGCCGATGTAGTCGAGAATTTCCAGGATGTCTTTCCTGGGGAGTTGTTGGAGTTGCCTCCACACGAAGTGTCGAGTTCACGATTGAACTGTTGCCGGGGGTGGGACCCATCTCACAAGTAGCATACCGGATGGGACCTGCTGAGTTGCGGGAGCTTCGAAGCATAAAGGAACCGGGAGATAAAGGTTTTATCCGTCCTAGTACCTCACCTTGGGGTGCACCGGTCTTGTTTTCCATGTATCCCGGGCCATGGAAATATCATCCGGATCCCACCCACGTGCTAGATTGGGGTACCCTTGGATCTTGGAGAGGATGTGTCCATTGTCGAGACACCCATTCGTATTGTCGATAAGCGCGAAAGCTGCTGCGAGGTAAGACTATTCCGTTGGTTCGGGTGTTGTGGCAACACCGAGGGCTGGAGGAAGAGACCTGGGAGCGTGAGACCGAGATGCGTGCTCATTATCCCGATCTGTTCGAGGACGAACAACTCGAAGGAGGGAGGAGGGCAAGCATCAAACTTCAACATAATCGGTACTTGCCCAACTAGTTATGACCATGTAGAGTGTATAAATGTGTGAAATAATTTGTGATTTGTTGTGTATTAATTTGTGCTAGAGGGTGTTAGAGGCCTATGCTTTGGTTGTGATTGTTTTCTTTCATTCCACCTTTTCTTTTCGAGACGAAAAGTCTTAAGGGGGAGAGGATGTAAGGACCCGTACCTTAAGTTAGTCACAGTTAGTCACGGTTTGCCTTCGAGTAGAGTTTTTCTAGATTTTGACCTAGTGAATGGGCTCAAATGAATTCACGTGCAAAAGGAAAGATGCTTAGAATGATGTCCTCTATCTACCACAGAAGTTTCAGGCCAAACGGACGTGTATGTGAGGTGCACGTGATATGGGTCCAATTCACGTGCAAGTGTGATTGTCTTCTAAATGATGCGAGGAGGCTAGGGGTGAAGTTTGAGAGCATTTGGAGTCCATTTGGAGTTGCACGTGAATTGGGAATTCACGTGCAAATTGGGAGCTTGAGACATATTTTTGCATGGTTCCCTTGGTTTTGACATTCTAATGATCTTTCTCCAAAGGACCATGTTGAAATTCCTAGTATTTTGGCCTATATGGGTGCGAAAGGTGCTAACTTGTGTGATCAAAACTACGTCGTTTTGATCCTGGGTTTACTTAATCAAAACTACGTCGTTTTGATGTGGGTAGTGTCTATATAAGGAGGGCTTGAGTTTGAATTTAGGGTTCTTGTGTTCTTCCTTGCTGCAATGGCCGCAGAGAGAGAGAGAGAGAGAGAGAGGATCTCCGGCTGTTGCCGTGGTGGTTCGCGTCGTTGGAAGGTGTCTAGCGTAGAGGATAGGACAAGAGCCCGAGGTAGGGATTTATGTTCTTCCTAACTCCCCTCTCGTTTTAGGATATACACCTATATATATATGTAAATCCATATAGGTGTGATCTCCTATATGGATGTTGGCCTTCATGGGCATGTTTTGTTGATTCCGATGTTAATTTGGCCTGAGGATTTTCCTGGGTTTGTTTATGCCCACTATGTGTTTGATGAAATGTCTCAGAGGCCCGCACACTATGTGTTTGATGAAATGTCCGTGAGGCCTGCATGCCATGTATTCAATATAATGCCTGTGAGACCTGGTATATGGGTGTTCAATGATATGCCTGTGCGATCGGTGTGTCTTTGCTTGATTTGTATTTGATTTTAAGCCTGTGAGGCTGATGTGTGTGGCTTGTATCTGACCATGTTAGTCCTTCGAGATAAAGTGTAAATGCTTGTCGAGCTTACATGTTGAGATGTAATGTTATGCGTTCGTTTGGTCTGTTTGAGACCGAGCCGAGATTTGGGCCAGGCACAATAGCTGGACCCCTTTGAGATTTGGCCAGGACGTGGTCCTGAGTCTCGGTGTAGCACTCACGACGGTGGGCTAAGTCTACACCCATTCCTGAGGGTAGATATGGCGCCCGAGGAGGTGGTTGACCATATCTGACTCGGGTGGAAAATGTTGCATTGGTGTCCATGCAACATTCGCTGAATGTGGTATGTCATGTCGCCGTGGTGGCGGGGTGTCCTCTGCCCTTCAAATGGTGGGTTCGGGTAAAGAGTGTTTACTGGGTGATGTTTGTTGCTTTAGCCTTAGGCACGACACGAGCACAAGCATACACATATCATGCATGTTGTACAGTGGGACTGGGTCCGGGGAGATTGGATCCCTACCGAGCCGTGGTTTGCTCACCCCTCCTATAAACCGATTCTTTTGCAGGGTTTAGCGGGCGGTAGGTGAGGGCCGAGGAGCTAGGCCCCCGAGGCTGAAAGTTTTATATTATTTCCTTGTTGTACTTTGGTTTTATGTGTTTGGATTTTGGTTTGGTTTTATTTATGGCTTTATAGGGGTTTTTCCCCGACTGGGTTGTAATAAACATTTAGCCTTTGAAATGAAATAAAATGAGGTGTTGTTATTCAATTTGTGTTTGTGTGCATGGTTTGGGAGCAGGAGCATGCCCCTTGGCATGTTGGCCTGATTATGCAGGTTTGGGACAGCACCCGTGCTAGAGGTCCTTTTAAGGTGCTTGCACCAACCCCTTGTCCCTTCGGGTGCGGGCATGGGCAGTCACTACTCCTTTTCCAGTGGAAGGAAATTGGGGCGTGACACCATCAAGTGAAAAGATGAAGATATAAAAATTTGTGAAAACCAAATTAAGGGTTTCTGTCTTCACAGGATGCTCCGGTCCGAAGTGGACCTATTAAATCTTTTGTCATTCATGTCGTCTTTTACACTTAGGGAAATTAAAATGGTAGACCCAGAAAATGGAGACAAAAAAGGGAAAGCCTATAATTTATTTATTTATTTAAAAAAAAATTGTTTGAAGAAGAAAGTGGGAAAAAGTAAAAACAAAGCTGAAAGCGTTAATAATAATTAGGGGCAAATAAAATTGACATACCATCGCGTTTGTTCTACTACTACTTTCTCATTCGTGAACCAACAGCGGACAACCAATGATTTCTACGGTGAAGCGATGGGGGCAGCAAATGCTCTTCGAATAATTTAGTATAATATTTATGTTCGGATATTATTTTTAATTGAACGTGTGTTTATAATTATTTTTAAGAAGTATTTTATTGGGAATTGACTTTTTTTTAAAACTCCCGAGAATCTTATCTTTTTTTTTTGTTATATCTTTTATGGTTACTTTTTATGTAAGGCCTTGATTCTAATTGGTTACTTTTTGGGGAGCTTTAACAAGGACCACTGGGAACCTTAAGCGCCCTAAAATTAACCTTATGGTTAATTTTTATGTAAGGGTTTGTCCTTAGTATGATTCCAATATTTCTTTTTTTCTTTAATAAAGTTTTCTTTTCTCTGAAAAAAAATATTTTCTATCAATCAAATGGGACTCTTCGTTAAATATCTCTTCATTAAAACTTATGTTAGTGAATACAGAGAAATGGATGGGTATATATTTCGATGGCATTTTAACTTTCTCATCACTACTGCATATTGAGAATTATAGATATCTTTTCAGGTAAATTGTGTTTTCATTTTGTGCTTAATGAAATAAAAAGTAGATGGAAAAGAGTAGCAAAGCCATTAATAGATTTCCCTTAAGAGGACTACTAGACCCAACTCTACTTATCCATTTTGTAACGATGATCCCACACACGATAATGATTCAAACACAACACTTGGTTGCAAGCATGCATGCCAATTAGGAAAAAAGTTTTTGCACAAATTATTTACGTAATATATTCGCAAATAAATTTTTCCTATTTAAAATTGGGGCATGAGATTTAACTCTACCTTCAAAACAAAGTGTTTTCGGTTAGAAAAAATTTAATTGCACCGGCATGTATCCAGTCTTTAAAAAAAGAATCAAGTCATTTTTCAACGGCTGGATCGTGCTTGGAGTGCACACCAATGCTTGCACCAAGCAAGACTTTTCTAGTTATGAGATGAAATAAGCAATATCTGAAAAGGAAAGGGATTAAGATTTCAATTCATCTTTATCTTTGTCTATAATGTTCTCAAATTCAAGACTTTTACACCCGATGCATTAGTGAAATAATTTACATCACTACTCATTAGACTAAAAAATATGATTGTTAATTATTTTTTACATAACTTATACAAGACACCTTTCCAATATTTAAAGTTTAGATGTTTAAAGATGAAACATATTAGCCTATTTATTGCATTTCACAATACAAAAGGTAATAGAATTCTTAAGCCATCACAACCTTATTTCCAAAGGTTTGACTCCTTCACTCTAATATTTTCATTCATTTAATTACTTAAGTTGGAGAATTCTGCATGAGCGTATTTTCGGGACCTTTGACCTGAGGCATTGACCATCGTTTGGCAAAGGTGAGATGGTATGTTTTGTTAGGATGTTTTCTGTTTTTATTTTCAAAATGTAATAATTATTTTCAAATACGTAAAACTGAAAAAAATATAAACTTATTTTTACTTTTTAGGCCCTAAAAATGAAAATAATATTTTATTGTTTTTAATTTTATGTTTTTTGTACTCAAAAAATAGTTATTACATTTAAAGAAACGAAAACCAGAGATAACGAGAAAACAAACAAAACAAATATATCTTAAATATGTAAATACAATTTAATGGCGAGGGTAAAGCAAATTTATAGAATCTCAAAAAAATAAAAGTTAATATGAAATATCATATCACAAAAAATATAACTAGCTAAAATTATAAATTTTGAGGTATTAACTAACTAAATTTAACTAAATTTAATCAAATTTAACTAACTGATACTTTAAAATTTAGAATTTTAATAAAATTTATAATCAATTCACTATTAGCCCTTGAAGGAAAAAAAAGAAATCAATAAAATGGAGTATATAATGTCTTTGAGAATTTTTTTTACCCCTGAGGTAAATTGATTTCATTCCGTTTAGAATACCCAGAATCGGTTTTTTACTAAAATACCCACAACCGGCCTTCGCCTATTTCACTTGTCGAAGACTCCAAGCCGTCGCCCGTCCAACGCCATCCCTATTTCACTCGTGGAAATGCCATCCCGTCGCCGAGCAACACCATCCCGTCGCCTACCACCACTATCCCATCGCCCAGCACAATCTGGTACTGTTGGTACCCTATAGTCAGTGTGTTCAACAAATACGTTGAACAGTTTCTGTGTCGATGCCCATCAATTTCCCTTCATTGACCAGTTAGTTTATGCAGTGAAAAGCAAGTTCAACAGCCACCTATCAGATGAAAACAGATGAAGCAATGGGGTTGATGGAAAGCACAGATGATCTTGAAACAGTGAACATGGTCTTCCATAGCGTACCTGATGGAAAGCACAGATGATGCAGTAAACATATCATTTCTCAAAGAGTTTATTGATGCTGTGGAGACACATTTATCGATAGGCCTGCGTTTTTGCTTGGAACCAGGTTTTATACTTTTTTTTAATCGGGAAAAAAAAGTTTAAAACTATTAAGTAGTCCTAAATACTCTTTCAAAATCATGTTTGTGATTCTTTTTACAGGTTGCCTTCAACACAACCATATCCCTCTCCAAACATTCACAAAATTTGGAGACACTGGATCTGTCTTGGTGCCGCAACTTGACAGATGAAGCAATGCGGTTGATGGTGGGGTTGCAATCCAGGGTCATTACAGGGAGCTGCGTTAGAGGGGGTTTTCAATCGAGGCCATAGGAACAGGCTTAGGGAGGTGTTTGTGAACATCTTCAGAGAGGACTCTGTAACTAGTGGAAGAGTGCCCAATGTGACAGTGATGATAAAAAATAAGTAATGTGTTGAATAAATAATTATCATTATGGAGATAAATACATCAATTGATTATTTTGTAGTATCAATTTCCACTGAAGCTGTAGCATAAGAAATGGAATTCCCGTATGTAGTAACATATCAGTTCTCAAAGGATAGCCAATAAGTGACAATGGGTGGAACAAAACCCAAACCAGATCCCAAAATATATGGACTCAAAACATGCTCATATACAGACTCTACCCATATACTCATATACAGACTCAATCAAACAACAAGAAAATCTCATGTTATCTGAAGTATGTTGACAAAATATGAGCAACAGTCATTTTTCAATCTGAACATGCATATCATGCCAAAAAATTAGTACACCATCTTCAAGCATCATTTGAGATCACTGCAGATCCCATCACAGTCATTTTTCAGTCTGAATATGTCAACAAAGAAGGCTGCTACTCCTATGGCTCTATCTCATACTAACCAGCATCCCAGCACCACACTTCTAGCTATCAAACGATCCCATCACAAGTTGTCCCAACCCACTGTCCTATTCTCTAACCACCAGCATCCCCGCACAACACTGGTATCATTTGA
This sequence comes from Taxillus chinensis, assembly GCA_023512835.1. Lineage (NCBI taxonomy): Eukaryota > Viridiplantae > Streptophyta > Magnoliopsida > Santalales > Loranthaceae > Taxillus > Taxillus chinensis. Next base: position 12,646,910 of record CM042090.1, read on the forward strand.
GCCACTGCGGTCAACTCTACTCAGCTAACATCACAACCTTTGTTAGGGTAATTTCAGTATGTTTGTTGTCTCTGGATCACAGTTAAGCATAGATGAATTAGTTTCTTGTATGATGGATGCTGTTAAAGGATAAAATCTCATGGTGCATTGCAGATTACAGATGTTTTCTTGGATGGTCACTCAAATAGGCAGGTAAAAATCATTGGAATGAAGATGACACCGATTTAAAACTCTACACGGGAACCTCAAATTGCACTAATTCATCAGATAAGTGTCTGGTATATGGTCTGAGCTCGGCTGCCTCAGTAAAATCAGTTAGCTCCAATGTATATAAGATATTACAGTCCCTTTAACACTTTTGTTTGAATAGTCCCAGAGATATAAAGGAACAACTACTCTGCCGCATCTACTTCCTAATATAGAAATAATTCATTAATTATAAATATGATTACAAAATTCGAGGGAATACATGAGGTGCGTTAGTATTAAGAATGATCCAGATTTGGATACACCAAGTAGAAAAGTGGTTAGCCATTAAGGCCTCTCTGTTTAGCAAACATCAAATTATAACCGGAGGAAAACGAACTCCTCAATTGCTGGAATGTCACCAATCCTCTCTGTGTTTATCCGTGAAGTCTGCATTCACCAAATGTGCACTCTTTGAACTGATTATTTAAAATGAAATATTAAAATAAGTACGCTTTTTAATGTCACCATTTGACCCACATTCTTATCCATAGCCATTTATACGGAAACGAGAAAAAACATTATTTTGAATGATTATGCAATATGATCTGTGCATACATAAAAATAAAAAGGTTTGGGCATAAATAAAAGAAATATCTACAGATACATTATATATTAATTTGTGTAGGAACATTCTTCCAAGTAATTAAGAAATGTATGAAATATTTGTGCACCGTCACCGTTAACAATTTAACATCAACATCATAATTCCACAATTCTATCACATGAACAACAATTACTTCAAACCCTGAAAATATCAATAACAAGTTCAAGGAAATATCAATAATGATTCAATTTTCAGCTGGTCATATTAAATTATATCAAATTTGACTACCATCCATAGCGTGGATGATCCCCATGTTTTTGAACTCAACCCAAAATTTTGACAATTAATTTATGCATTACTGAAAGAAAAAATACAGGAAAAAAGATTAATTTCACATATTTAACAATTTTAAAAAATAAATTACTAAGAGCGCATAACAATCACATAATGCTATAAAATAAAATATTCTATTTTTTGTGTCTGAGAGTGGGGAGGAAGAAGAAAGTGGGCGAAAACATGAATAATACTTCTGGTTGGCGACAATAAAATAAAATTCGGTCAATCAAATATGGAATGGCCATCTATCTGGACTTCAGGAATGAACTTGAGTTTGGGCCAATATCGTCCTTTCCCCTTTGCGAATTCAGGAGCCAACAGCGGACAATCATCGATGCGTAAAGAGCGAAGCGATGGAAGCAGCAAATCGGTCTGGGATGGATGTCAAACCCGGGCAATCCCTGATGTGTAAAGAGCGAAGCGATGGAAGCAGGAACTTGTCTGGGATGGATGTCAAACCTGGGCAATCCCAGATAGATAGTTTTTCGAGAGAGATTAGGTTTTGAAAGGCCTCCGGGGACAACTTTTTGAAATTAGATATCTGTAGAGAAGTTAAGGAGGGAGGCAACTGAAGACTGAAGAGCTGCTCGTGCTCGTCATTGGGAGTCACTGAAGGGCCCCTAATGCGAAGATAGCGTAAGTTGGGGGGGAGTGAGTTTGGGCCACCCTGTCCCTGTTGGATGGAAAGGAGACCTGCAGGCCAACCACTAATACTCAAATATTCAAGAGCGGTGAGGTGGTGGAGGACGGAGGAGATGGACAGGGATTTCAGTTTTGGACAATACCTTATGCGTACTGATTCGAGGGAGGGGGAGGAGTCTGCAGAAGTAAAAGCGGTGCTGCCGACTACTAATGACTCCAGATTCTTACAATTCCATATACACAACTCTTTAAGCGAGTGCGGTAGAGGCATTCCATTCCCATTTGCCCCAATGGCCATGGCCATGGAGGATGATGATGATGATGACGATAGGCACGTGAGCAATTCGCATCCCAAAATACTCAATGATTCCAGGGTGGATGGGAAACCCATCTCTGGGAGACAAGACAGCCTCCTGCAATCCGAGATGTCCAGTCTCCGAAGAGAGGTGAGGTTGTGCAAGTCACTTGGCAGCTTCTCCAGCTTGTAACAACTATTTAGCCTCAATGTCTCAAGCCCGCAAGGCAACCCCAGACATTGTTGCTTCCCCCGCGTCTCTTCTTCTTTTTCTTCTGACAAGCAAACAAGTTGGCAGCATTCTCCCACCACCAAAACACGGAGGGAGTTGAGAAAGTGAGACTTTTGTTTCTCCCCGTCATCCATCTTCCACAATGATGTCAGCTCTTCACATCTCCAAATCCTCAGCTCTTCAAGTTTGGGCAGCCCCTGTAGAACTACTCCCGGAAGATGCGTGAGCTTTGGAATGCTTACGATCTCCAAGGCTTTAAGGGAGCCGAGCATCATCATTTGGGGATGAGCCCCCACAACATCTTTATTACTAACTATATTCATTCTCATCAATTCAGATCCAACAGCTTCTACCACATCCACCTTCTCAACCTTCACGCTGCTAATTACTGAAGGCAGCAATTGACTTGCATCTCCATCTTCCTTTAAACACCCCATCAACGCCACTTTGCATTCTCCAATATCCATCTCTAAAATAGACTGCCTTGGAAGTGCAACCAACAACTCAACACATTTTTTAACTACTAATTTCTGTACATTAATGCAATCCGGTAAGGACATGGATAATTTTGGGCAATTTATGACATACAATTCTTCCAAACGAGTAAAACCACAGCCACCACCAGGGGGATACGACCAGGTACACCAATTCTCCATAGACTCAAATTTCAAAATCTTCAGCGATGGAAAAGCTCCTCTCTCCTTCCCATAAAATTCTTCCCCCACGCACTCTATACCACCCACATTTCGAATTTGAATTTCTTCTAAAACCGGCAGCTTTCCGAGGGGTGGCAATAAGGTGCACTTTCCACAATCCGCTAATTTTATCACCCTCATTTTTGAGAAACAATCATCCCCAACCCAGCCAGGGAAGGAAAAACCACCGTAGCCACTGATAATTAATTCTTCCAAATGTTTGTGCGGTTGCAACTCTACCAAGACATCGAAAGAAGCGCCTGTGCCTTGTAAATCACCATGATCAGAATTCCACTTTAATTCCAACAACCGTAAGCCTTCTTTACTCATTAACTTTGCTTCTCTAGCCTCTTTAGAGTCGCGAACATTTTCAAGAGATGAAATTGAGATACTCCCTTTGAGATGTGATAAATACTTCAACTGACCAACACCTTGCTCCAACCCTTTGCCTACAATGAAATTAGAAAGCTTTTGGAGGCTGGTCAGTTTGCCCATTTCCGTGGGCATGGCTACCAACTTATTGAAACTAGAGCAATCAAGATTCCTTAAATTTATGAGCTTCCTCATTTGAGAGGGCAGTGTCTCAAGTCTCTCACACCCTTTTAGTTTCAATGTCTGCAAATTATAAAGGTCACTTGTTGATTCGGGCAATCTTCTAATATCAGTGTCAGAAAGGTCAACAAGCCTTAGATGTATTAGATTACCAACATCTTCTGGAAGTTCTCTAACAGAATACCCTCTTAAGCAAAGCACCCGAAGATATTTTAATTTCATCAACAATTCCAGTGTAACATAGCTCGTTAAATAAGGTTCCCAAACATTACGGTCGAATGATTGGAATGCCCGCAAGTATTTTGTTCTTTCAAAGGCTTCGAATTCCATTTTGAGTCTAATATTGCGAAATGACAAATATCGAGCTTGTTCGGGGATGCTATCCATTTCAAGATCTCCATCAAATTGCAAAGATGACTTACCGGCTACCATTTCAGCCATATCATTAATCAAGTCGTGCATGAGAAATCGAGACGGATGATTGAGCGACGGTTGGAAAAGTGATCGAGACACTAATTCACGAAAATACGTAGCACCCGTAACCTCTACTTGTTCACCTCTGTCGGGCAAAACTAAACCTTGAGCCATCCACATCAACACGACCTCCTCTTCCCCAAATTCATAGTCCTCTGGGAGCACAGAGCAATACGAAAAACAACGTTTCAACTGTGGTGGAAGATGAAAGTAACTCAACATTACAACTGGAAGCATACCATCTCCCTTTCTCCCTGATAATTCATTTTCCAATACATCCCAGATGCTACTTTTTAATTTAGCCTCCCAACCCTGGCCTGGACTTTCGCCGCGCAAAATGCCAGCAAGTAATTTGGCAGTCAACGGAAGGCCTTTGCACCTGTCTAAAATTTTCATACGAAAACGCCCTGCCTCTGACTCGAAATGGGGATAACTTCTATCAATCACATGTTGCAAGAATACCGACCAACAATTATCGTTGGATAAGGGTCTGGGGTGATGAATTTTCATGGGGTCATCAGTTTGCATCATGGAAGCCACTTTGTTGTCTCGAGTTGTGACTAATATTTTACTCCCCGGTGCTCCCACTCCAAATGGGGATCGAAGAGCGTCCCAATCTAAGTAGTTGCTGGTCCACACATCGTCCAATACAAGTAGGAACCTTTTTCCTCCTACCACTTCCTTCAGTTTGGACTGAAGTTGTTCCAGTCTGCTCAAATCGGAGGTTCCGCAAGTGAATGACTCCAGAATATTCTTTGTGATTCTGTTGACATCAAAATCGTCTGACACGCAAACCCAGGCTTTGATATCAAAAAGCAGCTGCGGCTCCTGCTCCTGCTGCTGTTTTTCGACGGAGTTGAAGACATGACGAGCCAAGGTGGTCTTGCCAATGCCTGGCATGCCAACAATGGGAATCACCTCCACAGTTGTGTGCCTCCTGCTTTTTAACTGTTCAATTATCTTCGCCTTTTCTTGCTCCCTTCCGAACACCCGAGCATCGAACGCGTGCGTGGTGGCTTCCGATGGTCGTTGCAGTATTGGCAGCGGTGGTGTGGATGTATTGCCAGTGGGGAGAGTCATCTTCATGAGCCTACGCATCTCATCCATCCGTTCACAAATAGTGTCCAAACGACTGTTGAGCTCGTCCACGCCCTTTGAATGCATGCCAGGAATGAATCGAAAAACAACATCACGTACCTTTGTAACAATCCCAGGAGTACAGCTAGAGACAGAAACGGAGCCGCAGCAGTTGTTGCGCCTGGCCGCCTCTTCCTCTTCCTGCATAGCCCTGGTGTTGACTTCATCCAAGAAGTCATCGGCATCGTAAGCCCAGTCCCTGACTTCCTCCAACCATTCATTAACCTCCGTTTCTCGAAACAGCATATTCTCAGCATGGGTAATCACTTGGGTGATCATTTTGAGATTTGCTTCCAACTTGTTGAGACGGGGGCGGATTCCTCGTCGCGTCGCGTATTCGAGCAGCTGGCGAGAAGCCAGCCTGTCGAACAACACCTGCACGAACGCCGACAGAAATGTCTCGGCGAATGGCATTTTGTTAAGATTTTCCTGCTCTGTGTTACTAATTTGGTGCGAATGCGAATGCGAGTGCTGGGGGGGTTGCGAATAAAAGGGTGATAACGGAGAAACAGAGATGAGAAAGTAATGGTTGTGGAAGAATGAATGATTGAATGAAAAAAGAGAAGGGTCACACACACAGAGTTGACGAGTAGATGGAACTGCTAGTGGTAGGCAGCTAAGCGCGTTGGACTCCACTGCGTTCCATTGATGTGATGCAGTGGTCCACACGGATGTGTAAAAACCCTGTGATGACTGCTAGGAAGCTAAGCGCGTTGGACTCCACTCCACACCACTCGGCCGGTCCATTGACGTGATGCAGTGGTCCAAGTTTTTCCGTTGGATTTTCTTTAAAGACGCCATTCTATTCTGTAGTCTTATTGATGATGAATTTCTCCCTTGATTTGATGAATCAATGCCTGGAAATGAGTTTTATTTCATGGAATTATGTTTTTGATTTCTAGTGGTTGGGATGGGATGGGTTGATATTATTAAAAAATATTATTTGATATTAACTAAAATAAATTGAAAACATTTCAAGTTAAACAAAAAAAATGTTTAACATTTTTAATATAAATATAAATGTATGTTATAAAAATACGAGTACGTGTGTAATTTATTTAAAAATTAGTTATAAATAATTAAATTGATAAAGAGGCTTGCAAGTTGGTAAGAATGTATGGTTTAAATATTTTAATCATTTTTATTATGTAGTTATGTGTTCATATTCAACAATATACTTAAATAAGTGCATGTGTATGTGCTATTGATTGTTTAAAGATTGCTTTTATTATGGTAACCGGGCTTTGGGATTTGAATTTTGTAGGTTGTTTTTTATAAATTAGACGGAAGATAATAGCAAAAATCAAATAGAAACAGAGAAAGAACACCAAGATTTACGTGGAAAACTCAAGACGGGAAAAATCACGGGCAGAGAGAGAAGAAATTCACTATTTTGTGGGAGTACAACGAATGGCTATGCAGCTTATGGCTCTCATAACCCTAACAACAGCCCTAGGGCCCTATAAATAGGGTATTACAAAATAGTTTCCAATTACCTCTTTTACCCCATTAAATAATATAAAAATAATGGGTATAAAGGAAAAAGGAAACAAAGAATTTTGGGTCAATATTACATTGTTTATGAGATTGTGAATAAGAATATCATGTGGTTATAATCAGGGATGGATCTACCAAATAAGGTTAGACGTCTCAAAATATAAATTATTAAAATTATTTTAATTCACATTTAAAAATTATTATATCAAATCGCAATTAACAGTATTATATTATAATGTTAATATAGATCCATTAATATATAATTCTATATTAACTGATTATGATAATATAATTTATTATTTCATATTTATATCTATGATCATAGTAATTTTATATTAACGATTATATATTAGTGTCACGCTAATATAAAGCTATAATTCTTTATTGTTTTAAAAAGATTTTTTTAATATTATAATAACTCGTTTATGAATAAAAAATTTAAAATTATATATATATAATTTTAATGTTTTATCCTTTAGATATACAGGTCTGGAGAGTAAAACATTATACGAAGAAAAAAATTAGATAATAACTACTTAAAAAATATATTTTAATCATAAAACTATTAAATATAATAATGATTCGTAATACTAAATAGATTTTTGAGTATATTATCAAATAATTAATATAACGATGATATCAAATATATATTAGACAATAAAAATAATATATTTCATTATGTCGAGGAAAAAAGAATAATATTTATAATGGTATCACATATATGTTTTATATACAAGTCTTTGACTGTATTATTATTATATGCTTTTCTGTTTTTTTTTAAATTACTAATTTTATGCTATTAAATTATTTAATAGCATCTTTTATAATTACATAATTTTATATATAAATATTTCCCCATGACCCCCTGCCGCCCCCTGCCACCGTCTCTGGTTATAACAAACCAGCTATTGGCGAAGAATGTTTGTTTATTTATCTGTAAATTCCCATTATTAAAAACTGAAATGACAAATAAAAGGAATGGAGCTAGAAATGAATTATGAAGGACAGAATCTTTTTTAAGAATGTCATGTGTCACTCACTTTTTATGTCTTTAACCCCACCCAAGTTCATGGGGTTGAGACTTTTTTTTTTTTGGGTTCATATGAATTTTAAGACGTATTATAATTTATTTAATTTGATAATATTTTATTTGGCTAGTTAGCTGCTTATTACTTGGATGGTCAGCTTTCTTCTGTCCAAAATAACATGGTTCCCAAAAATTAATTGTCCACAAAAAATACCTTCTCGGTATGAGCTAATCAACAGATAATCATTCACCCACCGCCTTAATTATGTTTAATACAATTAATACTTCTAATTTTCATAATAAAACAGGCTGAAAATGAAGAGGCTTTACCTACATTAAATATTTCCAATAGACAATAAATGTTCGATTCAAGAAAATTGCGCGACACGTCCGATAAATTAAGAACTTCAATCCGAAGGCACGCTATCCCAGATCCCAAAAACTACAATGGAAAGAGAAGATGTGTCAATTAGTTTTAGGACGTTGAACTTAGATCCTATTATCTACTACGATAAATTGATTTTAGTAGGTTAACCCGGGCCACTCTATCAATTCCAATAAAATTTATTCCTATAATATAAATGATGCTGCGCTATCCGATCCATCCGAATTGCTTCATCCTATAACATTAATCGAAAAATGTTCCCA
>CM042090.1:12655737-12739261 GCA_023512835.1 Taxillus chinensis
TCCTAACATACCATCATCGAAATAAACCTAGAGACGCAGCCTCTATGCTCTGGCAATTGTAAATGCAACATCCCTGCAGTGTCGCCCCATGGCTTCCCCACGGTTTATTAGTGAATCGATCCTCTAGTGACTAATTTAGTAGCTGTTCGATGCAACCCCCGGGTGGTTCTAAGGTTGGGATGACATTCTATTCATCGTCACATCTTGCGTGAGGCTAATTTTCAAATCGGGTATGAGGTGTGGCTTGGCAGTGTTTTCAAAGGAGAGGATCGTGTTTGCAACAGTAGGTGTTTTACTATGGATATTTTTCTTCTTCTTTATTTCATTATCTGATGAACTGTAAATTTTGGTTTAAACCTAATTTGTTTAATAATTTAGTATCTTGTGTTATCTAATATCTGAAAATGGGTAATTGGGTATATGATATTCCAAGTGGATACACGTTGCAGACCCACTCTAAAATTAGGACAGGAATGTAGTACCTTCTATTTACACATCCTAATTTTGAAGCTCTAATTTTGTAGCTTTCATTAGGGTTTGACATACAAAATATTTGGTTGAAATAAATTTTGAAACCAATAGGATAGAAAGAAAATTAGAAATAGGATATGCAAAAAAATGAAAGTATGTTGTATCATGTGCTAGTGATGTTGTAACATGATATACAGTTCATTATTTAATCTTTGATAATGCGTTCATATTGCTAGTGACCGATGGAGGTCTCCCATTTTTTACTGCCAGTGACCGTTGGAGGTCTAGATTGTTTACAGTTCATTGTGATGTATTTGCTGCTCCATCTGCAGCTGATGCTATTTGTTCCGGCCCAGCTGTCTGGAATTATGGTGCTGGTTTCTGGAGTATTTTGTGTGCTGAATGTTGAGGCAATTTGGTTGTCTGTCCCAGCTGTATGGATGACGCGACTGAGGAGTATTCTGATTTTGGTAGGCTGCCTTTTTTGCTATGCTTGGAGTTAGACGCTTCTCATATGGTCTTGTGAAAACGCCTATGACGTTTCCTGCTGGTGGTTCCATGGTTCATCTCTATATTATTGCAAAAAATCTCACCTAACTCTGGTGGATGTCTTTGCTGCTGTGTCATCTATCATAGGCCTTCAGGTAGATTTTCCTGAAGTAAATGTTGCTTTTATTTTACGTGTATTCTGGTTGCCACTCTCCCAAAGCTCAATTCTGTAATTTTTATTTTATTATTTTCTGATGTAAAATCTATGATGTAATTTTTTATTTTCTCACTTTGATGGGTTAGGTAAATGCCCTGCCCATTATTGTATTTATTTTCCCTTTCTTTATTAATAAAATATATAAATTTTACCAAAAAGCAAAAAACAAAAAACAAAAAAACATTGATAATTATATAATTATATATATCACATAAAACATAAGTAATATGATAATTATTGAGTATCTAGAGTCTAATAACTGATTAGGGAGTTCATTGATAATTATATATGTCATATATGATTATTGTTACTATGTTTACATAATTAGTGTTAATGTATATACTTTAAATATAATATATAAATAATATTAGTAGTAATAATAATAATAATATTACTACTAGTATTAATGATAATAATAATGAGTATATGTTTTACTTTAAAAAAGAATATCAATTACAAAGTATATACACTTATATTTTAATAAAAATAACATTAAAAAAGTAAAAATAATGTTTTAATATAAAATAAAAGCATATAAAATATAAGTGATATAATTATATAGTATATTAATATGAATTAATAAATTAAGTATAACATAAATAATCATATAATTATTTAATCAAATAATATTTGATTATATTATTTAGTATTAAATCAACATATTAATATTTCATCAAAACTAAATTTAAATCCAATTAATAGTAAATTTACAAATTATTTTATTAAATGAAATAAGTAATTATTGTGAGGAGTCTTTTGTGTTTGATAGTATGTATTTAATATTTAAATTAAAAGTAATAAAATATACAAATGATATTATTAGTTTAAATATTAATATATTTTCAATTAAATAATATTTGATTAGATCACATAATCATAAATTAACTTATTAATAAAATTTAAACTAAATTTGAATCTAATTAATTTATATTTTATATCAAAATAGTAATAGCTCATTTAATTTTTATTATAATATAAATATATATATACCTTGTAATTACTTTTATTTTTAAAATAAAGTATGCACTTTTTATTAATAATTATAATTATAATTATTATTACTATTATTTAAATGTGATATAATAAGTATATATATCATTTACATAAATATTAACATCAAAAACGGGTTAGCTTGATGGGTTATGGGGATTTGCAGATAAAACAAACATTCTTCACCTATAGCCCCCTTGTTATAACCCGCACGATATTCATGTTCAAAATCAAAGCTTCCAACATTTTCCTCATTCTCATAAACAACCTGCAAAATTTAAATCCCAAAGCCCGGTTATAATAATAAAAGCAATCTTTAAACAATTAATAGCACAATACACATGCACTTTTGAACATGGACACATTAACAAACAGGACTACATAATGAAAATGTATCAAAATTTTTAAACCATGCGCAAGCAAGACTGCTTATCAATTTAATTATTTATAACAAAATTTTAAAATATTTAAACCACACACGTACTCAAATATTTATCAATGAAATATGTATCAAAATATTTATATAACATACATTTACATTTATATTAAAAATATTAAGCACTTTTTTTGTCAACTTGGAGTATTTTAAATTTATTTTAGTTAATATGAAATAATATTTTTTAAATAATATCAACCCATCCCAATCTCATCCCAACCACTAGAAATCAAAAACATAATTTCATGAAATAAAATTCATTTCTAGGCATTGATTCATCAAATCAAGGGAGAAATTCATCATCAACGAGATTATAGAATGGCGTCTTTAAAGAAAATCCAATGCAAAAACTTAAGGGAGAGACTCGTCAATGGACCCCCGCATCAGTCATCACAGGGTTTTTACACATACGTGTGGACCACTGCATCACATCAATGGAACGGCCGAGTCGTGTGGAGTCCAACGTGCTTAGCTGCCTACCACTAGCAGCTCCATCTACTCGTCAACTCTGCGTGTGTGTGGGCCTTCTCTTTTTTCATTCAATCATTCATTCTTCCACAACCATTACTTTCTCATCTCTGTTTCTCCGTTATCACCCTTTTATTCGCAACCCCCCCAGCACTCGCATTCTGTTGAATAATGACTCAGGAGCTGGCTGACGTGGGATTTCTGTTTTCCTTAAATAAATCTCTAGCTGGCTGAGTTTATCAATGGGTTGACTGATTCTTCAGCTAGTTTAGTGGATATATTGTTTTTTAAATTTGACAGATTTTGCTGTCCTTTTATTGCTGTTTCTGTTTTAAGGAAAAACCTGTATAAATTCAGTATTTCATTGAAATAAAGTATGTGGTTTTCTGGTAGCTCTATGTAGACTGCATTCCATTAGTTCTATATATCTGCATTTTGTTTTCATAAAACCAACACATTCGCATTCAAACTCGCACTCGCACTCGCACCAAATTAGTAACACAGAGCAGAAAAATCCCAACAAAATGCCAGTCGCCGAGATATTTCTGTCGGCGTTCATGCAGGTGCTGTTCGAAAGGCTGGCTTCTCGCCAACTGCTCGAATTCGCGACGCGACGAGGAATCCGCCCCCGTCTCAACAAGTTGGAAGCAAATCTCAAAATGATCACCAAAGTGATTACCCATGCTGAGAATATGCTGTTTCGAGAAACGGAGGTGGATGAGTGGTTGGAGGATGTCAGGGACTGGGCTTACGATGCCGATGACTTCTTGGATGAAGTCAACACCAGAGCTATGCAGGAAGAGGAAGAGGCGGCCAGGCGCAACAACAGCTGCGGCTCTGTTTCTGTTTCTAGCTGTACTCCTGGGATTGTTACAAAGGTACGTGATGTTGTTTGTGGATTCATTTCTGGCATGCATTCAAAGGGCGTGGACGAGCTCAACAGTCGTTTGGACACTATTTGTGAACGGATGGATGAGATGCGTAGGCTCATGAAGATGACTCTCCCCACTGACAATACATCCACACCACCGCTGCCAATACTGCAACGACCATCGGAAGCCACCACGCACGCGTTCGATGCTCGGGTGTTCGGAAGGAGCAAGAAAAGGCGAAGATAATTGAACAGTTAAAAAGCCGGAGGCACACAACTGTGGAGGTGATTCCCATTGTTGGCATGCCAGGCATTGGCAAGACCACCTTGGCACGTCATGTCTTCAACTCCGTCAAAAAGCAGCAGCAGGAGCAGGAGCCGCAGCAAGAGCAGGAGCCGCCGCTGCCTTTTGATATCAAAGGCTGGGTTTGCGTGTCAGACGATTTTGATGTCAACAGAATCACAAAGGATATTCTGGAGTCATTCACTTGCGGAGCCTCCGATTTGAGCAGACTGGAACAACTTCAGTCTGAACTCAAGAAAGTGGTAGGAGGAAAAAGGTTCCTACTTGTATTGGACGATGTGTGGACCAGCAACTACTTAGATTGGGACGCTCTTCGATCCCCATTTGGAGTGGGAGCACCGGGGAGTAAAATATTAGTCACAACTCGAGACAACAAAGTGGCTTCCATGATGCAAACTGATGACCCCATGAAAATTCATCACCCCAGACCCTTATCCAACGATGATTGTTGGTGGGTATTCTTGCAACATGTAATTGATAGAAGAGATTCCGATTTCGAGTCAGTGGCAGGGGATTTCCGTATGAAAATTTTGGACAGGTGCAAAGGCCTTCCGTTGACTGCAAATTACTTGCTGGCATTTTGCGTGGCGAAAGTCCAGGCCCGGGTTGGGAGGCTAAATTAAGAAGTAGCATCTGGGATCTATCGGAAAATGAATTATCAGGGAGAAAGGGAGTTTTGTATGCTTCCAGTTGTAATGTTGAGTTACTTTCATCTTCCAGCACACTTGAAACGCTGTTTTTCGTATTGCTCTGTGCTCCCAGAGGATTATGAATTTGGGGAAGAGGAGGTCGTGTTGATGTGGATGGCTCAAGGTTTAGTTTTTGCCCGACAGAGGTGAACAAGTAGAGGTTACGGGTGCTACGTATTTTCGTGAATTAGTGTCTCGATCACTTTTCCAACCGTCGCTCAATCATCCGTCTAGATTTCTCATGCACGACTTGATTAATGATATGGCTGAAATGGTAGCCGGTAAGTCATGTTTGAAATTTCATGGAGATCTTAAAATGGATAGCATCCCCGCACAAGCTCGATATTTGTCATTTCGCGATATTACACTCAAAATGGAATTCGAGGCCTTTGAAAGAACAAAAATACTTGCGAGCATTCCAATCATTTAACCAATGGAGACATAATTTAACGAGTTATGTTATACTCGAATTGTTGATGAAATTAAAATATCTTCGGGTGTTTTGCTTGAGAGCGTATTCTGTTAGAGAACTTCCAGAAGATATTGGTAATCTAATACATCTTAGGCTTGTTGACCTTCTTACACTCTTATTAGAAGATTACCCGAATCGACAAGCAACCTTTATAATTTGCAGACATTGAAACTGAAAGGGTGTTGGAGACTTGAGACACTGCCCTCTCGAATGAGGAAGCTCATAAATTTAAGGAATCTTGACTGCTCTGGTTCAAATGACTTGGTAGCCATGCCAGTGGAAATGGGCAAATTGACCAGCCTCAAAAGCTTTCTAATTTCATTGTAGGCAAAGGGTTGGAGCAAGGTGTCGGTCAGTTGAAGTATTTATCACATCTCAAAGGGAGTATCTCAATTTCATCTCTTGAAAATGTTCACGACTCTAAAGAGGCTAGAGAAGCAAAGTTAATGAGTAAAGAAGGCTTACGTTTGTTGGAATTAAAGTGGAATTTTTGATCATGGTGATTTACATGGCACAGGCGCTTCTTTCGATGTCTTGGTAGAGTTGCAACCGCACAAACATTTGGAAGAATTAATTATCAGTGGCTACGGTGGTTTTTCCTTCCCTGGCTGGGTTGGGGATGATTGTTTCTCAAAAATGAGGTGATAAAATTAGCGGATTGTGGAAAGTGCACCTTATTGCCACCCCTCGGAAAGCTGCCGGTTTTAGAAGAAATTCTAATTCGAAATGTGGGTGGTATAGAGTGCGTGGGGGAAGAATTTTATGGGAAGGAGAGAGGAGCTTTTCCATCGCTGAAGATTTTGAAATTTGAGTCTATGGAGAATTGGTCTACCTGGTCGTATCCCCTGCTGGTGGCTGTAGTTTTGCTTGTTTGCAAGAATTGCATGTTATAAATTGCCCAAAATTATCCATGTCCTTACCGGATTGCATTAATGTACATAAATTAATAGTTGAAAAATGTGATGCGTTGTTGATTGCACTTCCAAGGCAGTCTATCTCAGACATGAATATTGAAGAATGCAAAGTGGAGTTGATGGGGTGTTTAAAGGAAGATGGAGATGCAAGTCAATTGCTGTCGTCAGTGATTAGCAGCTTGAAGGTTGAGAAGGTGGATGTGGTAGAAGCTGTTGGATCTGCATTGATGAGAATGGATATTGTTAGTAATAAAGATGTTGTGGAGGCTCATCACCGAATGATGATGCTCGGCTCCCTTACAGCCTTGGAGATCGTAAGCATTCCAAAGCTCACGCATCTTCCGGGAGTAGTTCTACAGGGGCTGCCCAAACTTGAAGAACTGAGTATTTGGAGGTGTGAAGAGCTGACATCATTGTGGAAGATGGATGACGGGGAGAAACAAAAGTCTCACTTTCTCAACTCCTCCGTGCTTTGGTGGTGGGAGAATGCTGCCAACTTGTTTGCTTGTCAGAAGAAAAAGAAAAAAGAGACGCGGGGAAAGGAACAATGTCTGGGGTTGCCTTGCGGGCTTGAGACATTGAGCCTATATAAATGTGACAAGCTGGAGAAGCTGCCGAGTGACTTGCACAACCTCGCTTCTCTTCGGAAGCTGAAAATCCAGGATTGCAGCAGGCTGTCTTGTCTCCCAGAGATGGGTTTCCCCATCCACCCTGGAATCATTGACTATTTGGGAATGCGACTTACTCACGTGCCTGTCATCATCATCATCATCCTCCATGGGGGCGAATGGGAATGGAATGCCTCTACCGGAGTCGCTTAAAGAGTTGTGGATTAGTGGCTGTATGAATCTGGAGTCATTAGTAGTAGGCAGCAATCCCCAAGGATTTACTTCTCCAGGCTCCTTCCCCTCCTCGAAGCAGTACAAATATGGAATTGTCCAAAACTGAAATCCCTGCCGGAGGGATTAATACACCGTCGTCTCAAGCGTCTGTGTATAGTAGGCTGCCAGAATCTGGGGGATCTGTCCATCTCCTCCGTCCTCCACCACCTCACCGCTCTTGAAGAGTTGGAGATTAGGGTTGGCCTGCAGGTCTCCTTTCCATTCAACAGGGACAGGGTGGCCCAAACCCAAACTCACTCCCCCCAACTTACGCAGTCTCACCATTGGGGGCAATGACGAGCAGCTCTTCAGTGTTCCCTTGCCTCCCTCCTTAACTCATCTAGAGATATCTAATTTCAAAAGTTGTCCCCGGAGGCCTTTCAAAACCTCACCTCTCTCGAAAAACTATCTATCTGGGATTGCCCAGGTTTGACATCCATCCCAGACAAGTTCCTGCTTCCATCGCTTCGCTCTTTACACATCAGGGATTGCCCGGTTTGACATCCATCCGCAGACCGATTCTGCTTCCATCGCCGCTCTTTACGCATCGATGATTGTCCGCTGTTGGCTCCCGAATTGCAAAAGGGAAAGGACGATATTGGCCCAAACTCAAGTTCATTCCTGAAGTCCAGATAGATGGCCATTCCATATTTGATTGACCGAATTTTATTTTATTGTCGCCAACCAAAGTATTATTCATGTTTTCGCCCCACTTTCTTCTTCCTCCCCACTCTCAGACACAAAAAATAGAATATTTTATTTTATAGCATTATGTGATTGTTATGCGCTCTTAGTAATTTATTTTTTAAAATTGTTAAATATGTGAAATTAATCTTTTTTTCCTGTATTTTTTCTTTCAGTAATGCATAAATTAATTGTCAAAATTTTGGGTTGAGTTCAAAAACATGGGGATCATCCACGCTATGGATGGTAGTCAAATTTGATATAATTTAATATGACCAGCTGAAAATTGAATCATTATTGATATTTCCTTGAACTTGTTATTGATATTTTCAGGGTTTGAAGTAATTGTTGTTCATGTGATAGAATTGTGGAATTATGATGTTGATGTTAAATTGTTAACGGTGACGGTGCACAAATATTTCATACATTTCTTAATTACTTGGAAGAATGTTCCTACACAAATTAATATATAATGTATCTGTAGATATTTCTTTTATTTATGCCCAAACCTTTTATTTTTATGTATGCACAGATCATATTGCATAATCATTCAAAATAATGTTTTTTCTCGTTTCCGTATAAATGGCTATGGATAAGAATGTGGGTCAAATGGTGACATTAAAAAGCGTACTTATTTTAATATTTCATTTTAAATAATCAGTTCAAAGAGTGCACATTTGGTGAATGCAGACTTCACGGATAAACACAGAGAGGATTGGTGACATTCCAGCAATTGAGGAGTTCGTTTTCCTCCGGTTATAATTTGATGTTTGCTAAACAGAGAGGCCTTAATGGCTAACCACTTTTCTACTTGGTGTATCCAAATCTGGATCATTCTTAATACTAACGCACCTCATGTATTCCCTCGAATTTTGTAATCATATTTATAATTAATGAATTATTTCTATATTAGGAAGTAGATGCGGCAGAGTAGTTGTTCCTTTATATCTCTGGGACTATTCAAACAAAAAGTGTTAAAGGGACTGTAATATCTTATATACATTGGAGCTAACTGATTTTACTGAGGCAGCCGAGCTCAGACCATATACCAGACACTTATCTGATGAATTAGTGCAATTTGAGGTTCCCGTGTAGAGTTTTAAATCGGTGTCATCTTCATTCCAATGATTTTTACCTGCCTATTTGAGTGACCATCCAAGAAAACATCTGTAATCTGCAATGCACCATGAGATTTTATCCTTTAACAGCATCCATCATACAAGAAACTAATTCATCTATGCTTAACTGTGATCCAGAGACAACAAACATACTGAAATTACCCTAACAAAGGTTGTGATGTTAGCTGAGTAGAGTTGACCGCAGTGGCTCAAATGATACCAGTGTTGTGCGGGGATGCTGGTGATTAGAGAATAGGACAGTGGGTTGGGACAACTTGTGATGGGATCGTTTGATAGCTAGAAGTGTGGTGCTGGGATGCTGGTTAGTATGAGATAGAGCCATAGGAGTAGCAGCCTTCTTTGTTGACATATTCAGACTGAAAAATGACTGTGATGGGATCTGCAGTGATCTCAAATGATGCTTGAAGATGGAGAAGCTGCCGAGTGACCTTGCTTCTCTTCGGAATCTGAGTATCGAGTATGGCAGGAGGCTGTCATGTCTCCCAGAGATGGGTTTCCCATCCACCCTGGAAACATTGCGTATTCTGAGAGGCGACTTGCTCACGTGCCTATCGTCATCATCATCATCATCCATGGCCATGAGGGCGAATGGGAAAGGAATGCCTCTACCGCACTCGCTCAAAGAGTTGTGGATTACTGCCTGTAAGAATCTGGAGTCATTAGTAGTAGGCAGCAATCCCCAAGGATTTACTTCTCCAGGCTCCTCCCCCTCCCTCGAAGCAGTACACATTTGGGATTGTCCAAAACTGAAATCCCTGCCGGAGGGATTAATACACCGTCGTCTCAAGAGTCTGTGCATAAAAGGCTGCCAGAATCTGGGGGATCTGTCCATCTCCTCCGTCCTCCACCACCTCACCGTTCTTGAATATTTGTGGATTGGTGGTTGGCCTGCAGGTCTCCTTTCCATTCAACAGGGACAGGGTGGCCCAAACCCAAACTCACTCCCCCCCAACTTACGCAATCTCACCATTGGCGGCCCTTCAGAGACGCCCAATGACGAGCAGCTCTTCAGTGTTCCGTTGCCTCCCTCGTTAACTTCTCTAGAGATATATAATTTCAACAAGTTGTCCCCGGAGGCCTTTCAAAACCTCACCTCTCTCGAAGATCTATCTATCTCGAATTTCCCAGGTTTGACATCCATCCCAGACCAGTTGCTGCTTCCATCGCTTCGCTCTTTAGAAATCAGTGGTTGTCCGCTGTTGGCTCACGAATTCACGAAGGGGAAAGGACGATATTGGCCCAAAGTCAAGTTCATTCCCGCAGTCCGGATCGATGATCGTTTCATATTTGATTGACCGAACCGAGGATGTGTCAATTTTATTTAATAAATGCTTTCCGTTTTGTTTTCCCCCCACTTTCTTCACACAAATAAATAAATAAATAACAATACAAGATTTGCCTAGCGTAAGACTTACAGATTTTTGTAGGCTTTTTCTTACTTTTTTCCCTTCTCTTTTCTGGGTTTACCATTTTTAACTTTTCCGTCAAAAATAGCTCTTTTCTTACCGTTTGGGCTCGTCACATTGATCGGTAAGACTTTAAAATGCAATATAATATTTCTAGGCTTATTTCACCTTATAAATCCCTTGACCTTCCCCAATCTTTTCATGTGGTATAACACTTCCCAATAATGGCGGCATTAAGAAAGCATACTTATTTTAATATTTCTTCACCCATCGCCCTTAAATTTACTGTTACGGTTATGTTTCTGTGATCATATTTAATATTAATTCCTTCATTTACTTCATGAGATATTTAATCTCCACCTCTTGTATTGTTGTTTTCCAACTTTAAGTTTTCACGTGTCTACGCTGTGGGATGCTCTGCTTATTTCCAGTCTCAGTTTATGCCGAACATATTACTCACGTCTCTCAGGCATCGGGCAGGTTACAGCTAGCGGCAAAATTGGTCCAGAAAAACCTCTCTTGGTGGTCTTGGCTGCAGGTCCTCTCCCTTCTGGATTTACTTTTCTTTTTTTACCGTTGTTTGTGCTTTCTTGTCCCGGTTGTCACAAAATTGAATGTCAAATTTGTAAATTAATTAAAATAAAATATATTAAATAAAATAAATTACATTTTGATACTATAAAAATATAAATGTAAATAATACATTCGTATGAAAAGTCGTTGCTTTCTTCTTTTCTTTTCATCACTCTTCAAAATAATATTAGTATGATCATTGTTTCTGTCACGTGAAAACAACACATACCAAGTTCGTCTAACTCCAATCTTATATATTCTTCAAAACTAGGAGCTCAGAAAAGACACATTGGATGTATGTTTTCACCATATAATAATATTAAACAACAAAATAATTAAAAAGTGGAAGGTTAGTGAAAATAATTGGAGCCATTGAGATGATATATGTATGTATATAAACCAGATGAAAAACTATCCGCCAAGTTACGGAAGGGCCAATACAGGGTATGTTAGGACCAATACATAATTTTCATTGCTGAAACCGCACGTATGAGACATGAATCGTTTAGCTAAAGCCCCCCAAGGCTTGGATTTTATTATTTCCTAGGATGAAGACTTGAAATTTTTGCCAAAAAAGACATTGATTGATCTCAACGAGTTGGTTTGAAATGTTTTTTTTTTTCCTTTCTTCTGTGGAAGAGAGCCGACCCATTTATTGGGATAAAAAAAATTGAAACAAAGTGATTTTTTTAAAGATGGGATATATTCATTACTTAAATTCAAAAATTGAAATCACATCGAATTTGGGATTTAAGTACTGGATTCTAGTTGAACTGCATAAATTATTGATTATATATATAGTTTCGGAGACACTGCTACGTATTTAGATTTTTTCCCTGATTAAATTATTGATCGTTTGATTTTATATTATTTCACGTTTCTATATTCATTTATAATGCAATATTTTGGGTTTCTGCATTTTTAATTTGAAAACTAATTGATTCTTATGATATCAACTTTAAAGAATTTGGCTTGGTGGCCTATTTTGTTTCTTTGAAGGACTCGTGCAGCATCATTGGGCAATCAATCAAGATCAGGATAGATAAAACTGAAGGATTAAACCCATAATTTATATCAACGCCTCATGTCAAATCGTCAAGAATCAAATTAAACTTATAACCTAAATGGCGTACCTGATTCACCCATGAATGTTGATGGATGATTTTGAGCCTTCTACAATCCGTCTTCCCAATCAATATGCTTGAATTTTTGTGGGCGTAGATAGTTCTTGCGTTGGATGCGATATGTGGACTGACCGAGGAAATATATATAAAAAGTTAATTTTAATTAATTTTTTATTATTTTTAATTAGTTCCATTAGTTAATAGAAATAATAAGTCGTACTCTTAGATGCATTTAATTCTAATAAACCCTAAATCTTATCCATTCACATTTAATTAGACTTATTAAAATTATGATAGTTTTGCTATCAATGTACACGTACACATGTGTCCATATAATTGTTAAAATCCAATAATTTCACACTTGGGATGTATGTGTCACCTTATACTTATATATTAATATAACTTTATAAGTACTCCTGAAAATTTGTTATCATTACCTTATGCATCTAAAATAATCTGGTCCATCAATTATATCAACATGAAGATCAAAGTGGCATTCGCTACAATTAACATAGCTAAATCTATTAATGGTCATATATCAATATAATTGAATGACATGAATCCAATGTGGGATGTGCAACATGGAAATTACATATAAAGTAAACAAATAATGTAATTCCAACTAGTCCTACCTTATACTTTAGTGAGATTATTTAAAAGAGTTAAAAACAGCATATACCGCAAACATTGTTATTGAAATAACCAAAACACCAAAATTTTATAACACATGTTGTACAATCAAATAACACAAATTTACAAACTCCCACTAAATCTATATATCCTGAAGAAATACAACACTCATACGAGTAATGTGCTCAATAAACAATTTAGGTAGTAATCCTTTAATTAGCGGATCCAAAATCATAAAGTTTGTACTAATGTGCTCTATATATCTGTTTGTTTTGAACTCTTTCTTTTACAATCAGGAACTTGATGTCAATATATCTTGACTTTGATGAGCTCCTATTTGTATTGGAATAGAGGACTGTTGACTTATTGTTACAAAATAACCTAAGTGGCCTTTCTATGTCATCTACAATATGCAGTTTTGTAACAAAGTTCTTCTGCCATATTCCCAAATTAGATGCCTCATAAAGATGCTATAAACTCCGTGCTATGGTGGAAGAAACTATGAGTGATCGCTTAATACTCTTCCAATATATTGCCCGCTAGCAAGCAAGAAAATACAGATGTAGATTTTCTACTATCTTGGAATCCAAGCAAAATTAGAATTAGAATAACCGATGATCTCCAACTGATCTGATTTCCTTTATGTGAGCATTTAATCCATAGATAGTTTATTATAGCACTATGTAATTTTTATGCGCTCTTTGTTCATTGTGTAGAATGGCAGCCAGCCATCATGACCACATAAAAAAAATATTTATAATTTTTTTTCGTGTAATCTTTCTTTCAGTGACACATAAATTAATTGTCAAATTTGTGGGTTGAGGATCCGCTACGCTATGGATGGTAGTTAGATTTGATATAATTTAATATGACCAGCTGAAAGTTAATTATTAGTTGGTTGTTATTGATATTTCCGGGTTAGAAGTAATTGTTTCTCATGGGATTGAATTGCGGAATTGTGGATGTTAAATTGTTAATGGTGACGCTGAACAAATATTTCCTACATTTCTTAATTACTTAAAAGTTTAAGTCATTGTCAAATTCCAGAAAGCAATTTATTTATGTCCAAGCCATTTTATTTTTATTTTTTTTCAATGAACTTTAATCAATGAGGCCAATGCGTATACACAGATCATATTGCATAATCATCCGAAATAGATGTTTTTTCTCACTCCCGTAGAAATGGCTATGAATAAGAATGTGGGGTCAAATGGTGGTATTAGAAAAGCGTACTTATTTTAAGTCAGAGACACATTCATTCCACTGATTTTTACCTGCCTATGTGAGTGATCATGAAGAAAACTTCTGTAATCTGCAAAGTACCATGAGATTTTATCCTTTAACAACATCCATCATACAAGAAACTAATTCATCTATGCTTAACTGTGATCCAGAGACAACAAACATACTGGAATTACCCTAACAAAGGTTGTGATGTTAGCTGAGTAGAGTTGACTGCAGCGGCTCAAATGATACCAGTGTTGTGCAGGGATGCTGATCGTTAGAGTATAAGACAGTGGGTTGGGACAACTTATGATGGGATCGTTTGATAGCAGTGTGATGCTGGGATGTTGGTTAGTATGAGATAGAGCCATAGAAGGAGTAGCAGCCTTCTTTGTCAAACTGAAAAATGACTGATGGGATTTGCAGTGATCTCAAATGATGCTTGAAGATGGTGTACTAATTTTTTTGGTGTGACATGCATGTTCAGACTGAAAAATGACTGTTGCCCATCTTTTGTTGACATGCTTCAGATAACATGAGATTTTCTTGTTGTTTGATTGAGTCTGTATATGAGCATGTTTTGAGCTGTATATGTGTTGGGATATTGTTCGGATTTCGTTCCACCCGTTGTCACTTATTGGCTAACCTTTGAGAACTGATATGTTTACTGCATATGGGAATTCCATTTCTTATGCTACAACCTCAATGGAAATTGATACTGCCAAAGAAGCAATTGATGTATTTATCTCCATAATGATAATTATTTATTCAACACTACTTATTTTTTATCATCACTTTCACATTGGGCACTCTTCCAATAGTTACAGAGTCCTCTCTGAAGATGTTCACAAACACCTTCCTAAGATTGTTCCTATGGCCTCGGTTGAAAACCCCTCTAACGCAGCTCCCTGTAATGACCCTGGATTGCAACCCTACCATCCACCCCATTGCTTCACCTGTCAAGTTGCGGCACCAAGACAGATCCAGAGTCTCCAAATTTTGTGAATGTTTGGAGAGGGATATGGCTGTGTTGAAGCCAACCCGTAAAAAGCCATTAAAAGAATCACAAACATGATTTCAAAGAGTATTTAGGACGATTAATAGTTTTAAACCCTTTCTTTTTTCAATTTAAAAAAAAGTATAAAACCTGTTTCCTAGAAAAAATGCAGGCCTATGAATAGATGTGTCTCCACAGCATCAATAAACTATTTGAGAACTGATATGTTTACTGCATCATGTGTGCTTTCCATCAGGTACGCTATGGAAGATCGTGTTCACTGTTTCAAGACCATCCAGGTTTCTCCTCTTGGAACTTCATTAACAAACAACAAAGGAAAATAAGTGGCTGTTGAACTTGCTTTTCACTGCATAAACTAACTGGTCAATGAAGGGCAATTGATGGGCTAACATGAAAGGGAAAATAGATAGGCATCAACCCAGATCCAGGTTTTATTCCATTGGCAGTCCTAATCTTGCAGGATTAGGTGTGCCATAGGGCACTGCGGTGTTTCATATTTTTCTTCAACTTTTTGAAGTGTCTAGACTGTGGGATGCTCTGCTTATTTCCAGTCTATGCTGATCATATTACTCACGGATCTTTTCTGTCCACTCAGGTTTCTCAGGCATCGGGAAGGTTACAGCCAGCGGAAAATTGGTCCAGAAAAACCTCTCAAGGGTTTTTTTTTACCCGTTGTTTGTGCGTTCTTCTCCCGGTTGTAATTTTCCTTTGTATGTCTGATGGTGAAGGTGCTCCAGTTAGGGAAAAGCTTTATGATTCTGTTTTTAAGGATGCTGGGGCCTTTTTACATAGTAGGATTTTTTAGGGCAGTCTGCTGTGAATTTTTTTGTTTCTAGTTTTTTTGTTTGTTGTGAGGTGCAGATGGCTATAAATTTGTTTGTGGGTCTCTTTCTATAGTAATCACCCCTTCGGCCTTTGGCTTTGTAGGGAGCAGAATTTTCCCGAATTCTATTCTTGCAGATTTTGGACGGTTTCTATTCTTGCTGGTCAATTATTTTGTAGCTATTTTTTTTGCCTAGGGGCCTATCCCTAGCTAGGCTAGTTGGGAGGTATGCCTCAATTGTTGTATCTTTTTCTTTCTCTTTTTAATAAAAATGTGATTCATATGTTCATTCTTATGTTGAAGCCTCTTCAATTTTCATGGAATTAAATTTTAGATATCTTGTTTCATTTACCTTGCTAGCAATATGGTGTTGACTATGTTTATTTGAGATGTCGCCTGTAAAAAATGACAGTACATTTGTTATCCTCAATTGGCATGCTTGCAACCAAGTGTTTGTCTGAATCATTATCATGACAAAAGTTTTAATACTAGAGATATTTAACAGAGTCCCATTTTATCAAAAGCAAACACTTTTTTTTTTTTGAGAAAAAGAAACTATTAAAAAATAAAAGAAAGATTACAACAACAATGGCACGTCTCTCCAACAGACGTCTCACCAAACTAATGACAAATTCTTTATGGGCAAAAGATAAATAGGCAAAGTTTCCAATAATCCTCGTTAAACCCCCAAAAAGAATAACCAATTGGAACCAATGTCTTACATTAAAATTAACCATAAAGATATAACAGAAAAGAGAGATAAGATCCAGAGGGATATTAAAAAAAATCATTTTAAATTTTTAATGGGTCTCCAAGATGGAAACATTTTTTTAAAGCTCCCATTCTCCTTTTGGGTGATAATATTTATTTCATATTCATGATCAAGATTTAATTATCCTTTTGGGAACATTTTCGGACTAATGTCTTCAGATTGATGTTATCGGATGAAGCATTGTCGGATGGATGGGATAGCGATTAGCGCAGCAACATTTATATTATAGGAATAAATTAATTTTATCGGAATTAATTATGGAGTCGCTCGGGCTGAAATTTCTGGGATTGGGGTTTCCCTTCGCAATTACTTCCTTGGATTCATCTTCTCTTCGCATTGTGGGATTGAGTTTTTCGGACTGGGATAGCGTACCTTCGGATTGAAGTTCTTAATTTTCTTGAATCGAACATTTATTGTGTGTATTGGAAATAGTTAATGTAGGTAAGCCTCTTCATTTTCAGCCGGTTTTATTTTATTATGAAAATTAAAAGTATTAATTATATTAAACATAATTAAGGTGGTATGTGAATGATTATCTGTTGATTGGCTGATGCCGAGAAAGGTCATTTTTGTGGACAATTAATTTTTGGGAACCATGTTAATTAATTATATATTATCGACAGAAGAAAGCTGACCATCCAAGTAATAAGCGCCTAACTAGCCAAATAAAATATTATCAAATTAAACAAATTATAATACTAGGTCTTAAAATTCATATGAACCAAAAAAAAAAAAAGAGTCTCAACCCATATAGCCCCTTTGTTATAACCAGCATGATATTCATGTTCACAATCAAAGCTTCCAGCATTTTCCTCATTCTAATAAACAACCTGCAAAATTCAAATCCCAAAGCCCGGTTACAATAATAAAAGCAATCTTTGAACAATTAATAGCACAATACACATGCACTTTGGAACATGGACACATTAACAAACAGGACTACATAATGAAAATGTATCAAAATATTTAAACCATGCGCAAGCAAGACTGCTTATCAATTTAATTATTTATAACTAATTTTTAAATAAATTATTAAAATATTTAAACCACACACGCACTCAAAATATTTATCAATGAAATATGTATCAAAATATTTTTATAACATACATTTACATAATTTATATTAAAAATAGTAAGCACTTTTTTGTTTAACTTGGAGTATTTTAAATATATTTTAGTTAATATCAAATAATATTTTTTAAATAATATCAACCCATCCCAAAATCCCAATCTCATCCCAACCACTAGAAATGGAAAACATAATTTCATGAAATAAAATTCATTTCTAGGCATTGATTCATCAAATCAAGGGAGAAATTCATCATCAATAAGACTAGAATAGAATGGCGTCTTTAAAGAAAATCCAACGGAAAAACTTAAAAGGGAGAGACTCGTCAATGACCCCCGCATCAGTCATCACAGGGTTTTTACACATCCGTGTGGACCACTGCATCACATCAATGGAACGGCCGAGTCCAACGCGCTTAGCTCCCTGGCAGCTCCATCTACTCCATCTACTCCATCTAGCTCCATCTACTCCATCTACTGCATCACATCTCTGTTTCTCCGGTTATCACCCTTTTATTTCACAACCCCCAGCACTCGCACTCGTACTCGCAATCGCACCAAATTAGTAACACAGAGCAGAAAAATCCTAACAAAATGCCAGTCGTCGCCGAGATATTTCTGTCGGCGTTAGTGCAGGTGTTGTTCGACAAGCTGGCTTCTCACCTGCTGCCCGATTTTTCGATGCGACGAGGAATCCGTTCCCATCTCGAGAAGTTGGAAGCGAATCTCAAAATGATCACCAAAGTGATTACCCATGCTGAGAATATGCTGTTTCGAGAAACGGAGGTTGATGAGTGGTTGGAGGAAGTCAGGGACTGGGCTTACGATGCCGATGACTTCTTGGATGAAGTCAACACCAGAGCTAAGCAGGAAGAGGAGGCGAGGCGCAACCGAGAATCTACTCTTGGGAAGAGGAAGAGGCCAGGCCAGGTTTGGAGTGATGTTACAAAGGCTTGTGGATTCAATTCTGGCATGCATTCAAAGGGCGTGGAGAAGCTCAACAGTCGTTTGGACACTATTTGTAAACGGATGGGTGAGATGCGTAGGCTCATGAAGATGACTCTCCCCACTGACAATAATACATCCACACCACCGCTGCCAATACTGCAAAGACCATTGGAAGCCACCGCGCATGCGTTCCATGCTCAGGTCTTCGGAAGGGAGCAAGAAAAGGAAACGATAATTGAACAGTTAGAAAGTAGCAGGGACACAGCTGTGGAGGTGATTCCCATTGTTGGCATGCCAGGCATTGGCAAGACCACCTTGGCTCGTCATGTCTTCAACTCCGTCAAAAAGCAGCAGCCGCAGCAGGAGCAGGAGCCGCCGCTGCTTTTTGATATCAAAGGCTGGGTTTGCGTGTCAGACGATTTTGATGTCAACAGAATCACGAAGGATATTCTGGAGTCATTCACTTGCGAAGCCCCCGATTTTAGCGGACGGGAACAACTTCAGTCTAAACTCAAGGAAGTGGTAGGAGGAAAAAGGTTCCTTCTTGTATTGGACGATGTGTGGACCAGCAACTACTTAGATTGGGACGCTCTTCGATCCCCATTTGGAGTGGGAGCACCGAGGAGTAAAATATTAGTCACAACTCGAGACAACAAAGTGGCTTCCATGATGCAAACTGATGACCCCATGAAAATTCATCACCCCAGACCCTTATCCAACGATAATTGTTGGTCGGTATTCTTGCAACATGTGATTGATAGAAGTTATCCCCATTTCGAGTTAGAGGCAGGACATTTCCGCATGAAAATTTTAGACAGGTGCAAAGGCCTTCCGTTGACTGCCAAATTACTTGCTGGCATTTTGCGCGGCGAAAGTCCAGGCCAGGGTTGGGAGGCTAAATTAAAAAGTAGCATCTGGGATGTATTGGAAAATGAATTATCAGGGAGAAAGGGAGATGGTATGCTTCCAGTTGTAATGTTGAGTTACTTTCATCTTCCACCACAGTTGAAACGTTGTTTTTCGTATTGCTCTGTGCTCCCAGAGGACTATGAATTTGGGGAAGAGGAGGTCGTGTTGATGTGGATGGCTCAAGGTTTAGTTTTGCCCGACAGAGGTGAACAAGTAGAGGTTACGGGTGCTACGTATTTTCGTGAATTAGTGTCTCGATCACTTTTCCAACCGTCGCTCAATCATCCGTCTCGATTTCTCATGCACGACTTGATTAATGATATGGCTGAAATGGTAGCCGGTAAGTCATGTTTGAAATTTGATGGAGATCTTAAAATGGATAGCATCCCCGCACAAGCTCGATATTTGTCATTTCGCAATATTAGACTCAAAATGGAATTCGAAGCCTTTGAAAGAACAAAATACTTGCGGGCATTCCAATCATTCGACCGTAATGTTTGGGAACCTTATTTAACGAGTTACGTTACACTGGAATTGTTGATGAAATTAAAATATCTTCGGGTGCTTTGCTTAAGAGGGTATTCTGTTAGAGAACTTCCAGAAGATGTTGGTAATCTAATACATCTAAGGCTTGTTGACCTTTCTGACACTGATATTAGAAGATTGCCCGAATCAACAAGTGACCTTTATAATTTGCAGACATTGAAACTAAAAGGGTGTGAGAGACTTGAGACACTGCCCTCTCAAATGAGGAAGCTCATAAATTTAAGGAATCTTGATTGCTCTAGTTTCAATAAGTTGGTAGCCATGCCCACGGAAATGGGCAAATTGACCAGCCTCCAAAAGCTTTCTAATTTCATTGTAGGCGAAGGGTCGAAGCAAGGCATTGGTCAATTGAAATATTTATCGCATCTCAAAGGGAGTATCTCAATTTCATCTCTTGAAAATGTTCACGATTCTAAAGAGGCGAGAGAAGCGAAGTTAATGAGTAAAGAAGGCCTACGTTCATTGGAATTAAAGTGGAATTCTGATCATGGTGATTTACAAGGCACGGGCGCTTCTTTCCATGTCTTTGAGGAGTTGCAACCGCATAAGCATTTGGAAGAATTAATTATCAGTGGCTACGGTGGTTTTTCCTTCCCTGGCTGGGTTGGGGATGATTGTTTCTCAAAAATGAGGGTGATAAAATTAGTGGATTGTGGAAAGTGCACCTTATTGCCACCCCTGGAAAGCTGCCGGTTTTAGAAGAAATTCAAATTCGAAATGTGAGTGGAATAGGGTCCGTGGGGAAAGAATTTTATGGGAAGGAGAGAGGAGCTTTTCCATCGCTGAAGATTTTGAAATTTGAGTGTATGGAGAATTGGTCTACCTGGTCGTATCCCCCTGGTGGTGGCCGTGGTTTTACTCGTTTGGAAGAATTGTATGTCATAAATTGCCCAAAATTATCCATGTCCTTACCGGATTGCATTAATGTACAGAAATTAGTAGTTAAAAAATGTGTTGAGTTGTTGGTTGCACTTCCAAGGCAGTCTATCTTAGAGATGGATATTGGAGAATGCAAAGTGGCGTTGATGGGGTGTTTAAAGGAAGATGGAGATGCAAGTCAATTGCTGCCGTCAGTAGTTACCAGCTTAAAGGATGAGAAGGTGGATGTGGTAGAAGCTGTTGGATCTGAATTGATGAGAATGAATATAGTTAGTAATAAAGATGTTGTGGGGGCTCATCCCCAAATGATGATGCTCGGCTCCCTTAAAGCCTTGAAGATCGTAAGCATTCCAAAGCTCACGCATCTTCCGGGAGTAGTTCTACAGGGGCTGCCCAAACTTGAAGAACTGAGTATTTGGCGGTGTGAAGAGCTGACATCATTGTGGAAGATGGATGACGGGGAGAAACAGAAGTCTCACTTTCTCAACTCCCTCCGTGTTTTGGTGGTGGGAGAATGCTGCCAACTTGTTTGCTTGTCAGAAGAAAAAGAAGAAGAGACGCGGGGGAAGCAACAATGTCTGGGGTTGCCTTGCGGGCTTGAGACATTGAGGCTAAATAGTTGTGACAAGCTGGAGAAGCTGCCGAGTGACCTTGCTTCTCTTCGGAATCTGAGTATCGAGTATGGCAGGAGGCTGTCATGTCTCCCAGAGATGGGTTTCCCATCCACCCTGGAAACATTGCGTCTTCTGAGATGCGACTTGCTCACGTGCCTATCGTCATCATCATCATCATCCATGGCCATGAGGGCGAATGGGAAAGGAATGCCTCTACCGCACTCGCTCAAAGAGTTGTGGATTACTGGCTGTAAGAATCTGGAGTCATTAGTAGTAGGCAGCAATCCCCAAGGATTTACTTCTCCAGGCTCCTTCCCCTCCCTCGAATCAGTAAGCATTTGGGATTGTCCCAAACTGAAATCCCTGCCGGAGGGATTAATACACCGTCGTCTCAAGCGTCTGTCTATAGTAGGCTGCCAGAATCTGGGGGATCTGTCCATCTCCTCCGTCCTCCCCCCCAACTTGCACACTCTTTCCATTGGGGGCGGTGCCGGCCCTTCAGTGACGCCCGATGACGAGCAGCTCTTCAGTGTTCCGTTGCCTCCCTCCTTAACTACTCTATGGATATGTAATTTCAAAAAGTTGTCCCCGGAGAACTTTCGAAACCTCACCTCTCTCGAAGATCTATCTATCTTGGATTGCCCAGGTTTGACATCCATCCCAGACCAGTTGCTGCTTCCATCGCTTCGCTCTTTAGTCATCAGTGATTGCCGGGGTTTGACATCCATCCCAGACCAGTTGCTGCTTCCATCGCTTCGCTCTTTAGAAATCGGTGGTTGTCCGCTGTTGGCTCCCGAATTCGCAAAGGGGAAAGGACGATATTGGCCCAAAGTCAAGTTCATTCCCGAAGTCCTGATCGATCATCGTTCCATATTTGATTGACCGACCGAACAGAGGATGTGTCAATTTTAATTAATAAATGCTTTCCGTTTTGTTTTCCCCCACTTTCTTCACACAAATAAATAAATAAAACAATACAAGATTTGCCTAGAGTAGACTTACAGATTTTGTAGGCTTTTTCTTACTTTTCTCCCTTTTCTTTTCTGGGTTTACCATTTTTAACTTTTCCTTCAAAAATAGAATGCCAGCCACCCATCATGACCACATGCAAAAATATATTTGCAATCTGTTTTCCTGTAATCTTACTTTCAGTGATGCATAAATTTGATATAACTTAACATATATGATCAACTGGAAGTTATTTTTTTGTTGGTGGTTACTGATATTTTCAGGGTTACTCTCGCTCATGGGATTGCATTGTGGAATTATGATGTTGATGTTAAATTGTTAAGGGTGACGCTGCACAAATATTTCTTACATTTCTTAGATACTTACAAGTTGAAGTCTGCCAAATTCCCGAAAGCAATTTAGTTATGTCCATGCCATTTTATTTTATTTTTATTTATTTTTTTCAATGAATTTTATTCACTGAGGCCAATGCGTATTCACGGATCATATTGCATAATCATCCAAACTAGATGTTTTTCCTCGCTCGCGTAGAAATGGCTATGGATACCAATGTGGGGGGTCAAATGGTGGCATTAAGAAAACGTACTTATTTTAATATTTCAATAACTTTATATCGGTCCCGAAAAACCTCTCTTGGTGGTCTTGGCTGGTCCTCTCCCTTCTGGATTTACTTTTTTTTTTTTTTACCGTTGTTTGTGCTTTCTTGTCCCGGTTGTCATAAATTGAATGTCAAATTTATAAATTAATTAAAAAAATATATTAAATAAAATGAATTACATTTTGATACTATAAAAACATAAATGTAAATAATACATTCGTATGAAAAGTCGTTTAGTGTGCTTTTTTCTTTTCTTTTCATCACTCTTCAAAATAATTTTAGTAAGATCATTGTTTCCGTCATGTGAAAACAACACATACCAAGTTCGTCTAACTCCAACCTTATATATTCTTCAAAACTAGGAGCTCAGAAAAGACACATTGGATGCATTTTTTCACCATATAATTATAATAATATTAAACAACAAAATAATTAAAAAGTGGAAGGTTAGTGAAAATAATTGGAGCCAATGTGATGATATATGTATATATATAAAGCAGATGAAAAACTATCCGCCAAGTTACGGAAGGGCCAATACAGGGTATGTTAGGACCAATACATAATTTTCATTGCTGAAACCGCACGTATGAGACATGAATCGTTTAGCTAAAGCCCCCCAAGGCTTGGATTTTATTATTTCCTAGGATGAAGACTTGAAATTTTTGCCAAAAAAGACATTGATTGATCTCAACGAGTTGGTTTGAAATGTTTTTTTTTTTCCTTTCTTCTGTGGAAGAGAGCCGACCCATTTATTGGGATAAAAAAAATTGAAACAAAGTGATTTTTTTAAAGATGGGATATATTCATTACTTAAATTCAAAAATTGAAATCACATCGAATTTGGGATTTAAGTACTGGATTCTAGTTGAACTGCATAAATTATTGATTATATATATAGTTTCGGAGACACTGCTACGTATTTAGATTTTTTCCCTGATTAAATTATTGATCGTTTGATTTTATATTATTTCACGTTTCTATATTCATTTATAATGCAATATTTTGGGTTTCTGCATTTTTAATTTGAAAACTAATTGATTCTTATGATATCAACTTTTAAAGAATTTGGCTTGGTGGCCTATTTTGTTTCTTTGAAGGACTCGTGCAGCATCATTGGGCAATCAATCAAGATCAGGATAGATAAAACTGAAGGATTAAACCCATAATTTATATCAACGCCTCATGTCAAATCGTCAAGAATCAAATTAAACTTATAACCTAAATGGCGTACCTGATTCACCCATGAATGTTGATGGATGATTTTGAGCCTTCTACAATCCGTCTTCCCAATCAATATGCTTGAATTTTTGTGGGCGTAGATAGTTCTTGCGTTGGATGCGATATGTGGACTGACCGAGGAAATATATATAAAAAGTTAATTTTAATTAATTTTTTATTATTTTTAATTAGTTTCATTAGTTAATAGAAATAATAAGTCGTACTCTTAGATGCATTTAATTCTAATAAACCCTAAATCTTATCCATTCACATTTAATTAGACTTAATAAAATTATGATAGTTTTGCTATCAATGTACAAGTACACATGTGTCCATATAATTGTTAAAATCCAACAATTTCACACTTGGGATGTATGTGTCACCTTATACTTATACATTA
The DNA here is from genome assembly GCA_023512835.1 of Taxillus chinensis. NCBI lineage: Eukaryota > Viridiplantae > Streptophyta > Magnoliopsida > Santalales > Loranthaceae > Taxillus > Taxillus chinensis. Next base: position 12,680,482 of record CM042090.1, read on the forward strand.
ATATAACTTTATAAGTACTCCTGAAAATTTGTTATCATTACCTTATGCATCTAAAATAATCTGGTCCATCAATTATATCAACATGAAGATCAAAATGGCATTCGCTACAATTAACATAGCTAAATCTATTAATGGTCATATATCAATATAATTGAACGACATGAATCCAATGTGGATGTGCAACATGGAAATTACATATAAAGTAAACAAATAATGTAATTCCAACTAGTCCTACCTTATACTTTAGTGAGATTATTTAAAAGAGTTAAAAACAGCATATACCGCAAACATTGTTATTGAAATAACCAAAACACCAAAATTTTATAACACATGTTGTACAATCAAATAACACAAATTTACAAACTCCCACTAAATCTATATATCCTGAAGAAATACAACACCCATACGAGTAATGTGCTCAATAAACAATTTAGGTAGTAATCCTTTAGTTAGCGGATCCAAAATCATAAAGTTTGTACCAATGTGCTCTATATATCTGTTTGTTTTGAACTCTTTCTTTTACAATCAGGAACTTGATGTCAATATGTCTTGACTTTGATGAGCTCCTATTTGTATTGGAATAGAGGACTGTTGACTTATTGTTACAAAATAACCTAAGTGGCCTTTCTATGTCATCTACAATATGCAGTTTTGTAACAAAGTTCTTCACCATATTCCCAAATTAGATGCCTCATAGCATGCTATAAACTCCGTGCTATGGTGGAAGAAACTATGAGTGACTGCTTAATACTCTTCCAATATACTGCCCCGCTAGCAAGCAAGAAAATACAGATGTAGATTTTCTACTATCTTGGAATCCAGCAAAATTAGAATTAGAATAACCGATGATCTCCAACTGATCTGATTTCCTTTATGTGAGCATTTAATCCATAGATAGTTTATTATAGCACTATGTAATTTTTATGCGCTCTTTGTTCATTGTGTAGAATGGCAGCCAGCCATCATGACCACATAAAAAAAATATTTATAATTTTTTTTCGTGTAATCTTTCTTTCAGTGACACATAAATTAATTGTCAAATTTGTGGGTTGAGTTCAAAAACAAGGGGATCCGCTACGCTATGGATGGTAGTTAGATTTGATATAATTTAATATGACCAGCTGAAAGTTAATTATTAGTTGGTTGTTATTGATATTTCCGGGTTAGAAGTAATTGTTTCTCATGGGATTGAATTGCGGAATTGTGGATGTTAAATTGTTAATGGTGACGCTGAACAAATATTTCCTACATTTCTTAATTACTTAAAAGTTTAAGTCATTGTCAAATTCCAGAAAGCAATTTATTTATGTCCAAGCCATTTTATTTTTATTTTTTTTCAATGAACTTTAATCAATGAGGCCAATGCGTATACACAGATCATATTGCATAATCATCCGAAATAGATGTTTTTTCTCACTCCCGTAGAAATGGCTATGAATAAGAATGTGGGGTCAAATGGTGGTATTAGAAAAGCGTACTTATTTTAAGTCAGAGACACATTCATTCCACTGATTTTTACCTGCCTATGTGAGTGATCATGAAGAAAACTTCTGTAATCTGCAAAGTACCATGAGATTTTATCCTTTAACAACATCCATCATACAAGAAACTAATTCATCTATGCTTAACTGTGATCCAGAGACAACAAACATACTGGAATTACCCTAACAAAGGTTGTGATGTTAGCTGAGTAGAGTTGACTGCAGCGGCTCAAATGATACCAGTGTTGTGCAGGGATGCTGATCGTTAGAGTATAAGACAGTGGGTTGGGACAACTTATGATGGGATCGTTTGATAGCAGTGTGATGCTGGGATGTTGGTTAGTATGAGATAGAGCCATAGAAGGAGTAGCAGCCTTCTTTGTCAAACTGAAAAATGACTGATGGGATTTGCAGTGATCTCAAATGATGCTTGAAGATGGTGTACTAATTTTTTGGTGTGACATGCATGTTCAGACTGAAAAATGACTGTTGCCCATCTTTTGTTGACATGCTTCAGATAACATGAGATTTTCTTGTTGTTTGATTGAGTCTGTATATGAGCATGTTTTGAGCTGTATATGTGTTGGGATATTGTTCGGATTTCGTTCCACCCGTTGTCACTTATTGGCTAACCTTTGAGAACTGATATGTTTACTGCATATGGGAATTCCATTTCTTATGCTACAACCTCAATGGAAATTGATACTGCCAAAGAAGCAATTGATGTATTTATCTCCATAATGATAATTATTTATTCAACACTACTTATTTTTTATCATCACTTTCACATTGGGCACTCTTCCAATAGTTACAGAGTCCTCTCTGAAGATGTTCACAAACACCTTCCTAAGATTGTTCCTATGGCCTCGGTTGAAAACCCCTCTAACGCAGCTCCCTGTAATGACCCTGGATTGCAACCCTACCATCCACCCCATTGCTTCACCTGTCAAGTTGCGGCACCAAGACAGATCCAGAGTCTCCAAATTTTGTGAATGTTTGGAGAGGGATATGGCTGTGTTGAAGCCAACCCGTAAAAAGCCATTAAAAGAATCACAAACATGATTTCAAAGAGTATTTAGGACGATTAATAGTTTTAAACCCTTTCTTTTTTCAATTTAAAAAAAGTATAAAACCTGTTTCCTAGAAAAAATGCAGGCCTATGAATAGATGTGTCTCCACAGCATCAATAAACTATTTGAGAACTGATATGTTTACTGCATCATGTGTGCTTTCCATCAGGTACGCTATGGAAGATCATGTTCACTGTTTCAAGACCATCCAGGTTTCTCCTCTTGGAACTTCATTAACAAACAACAAAGGAAAATAAGTGGCTGTTGAACTTGCTTTTCACTGCATAAACTAACTAGTCAATGAAGGGCAATTGATGGGCTAACATGAAAGGGAAAATAGATAGGCATCAACCCAGATCCAGGTTTTATTCCATTGGCAGTCCTAATCTTGCAGGATTAGGTGTGCCATAGGGCACTGCGGTGTTTCATATTTTTCTTCAAATTTTTGAAGTGTCTAGACTGTGGGATGCTCTGCTTATTTCCAGTCTATGCTGATCATATTACTCACGGATCTTTTCTGTCCACTCAGGTTTCTCAGGCATCGGGAAGGTTACAGCCAGCGGAAAATTGGTCCAGAAAAAACCTCTCAAGGATTTTTTTTTTTACCCGTTGTTTGTGCGTTCTTCTCCCGGTTGTAATTTTCCTTTGTATGTCTGATGGTGAAGGTGCTCCAGTTAGGGAAAAGCTTTATGATTCTGTTTTTAAGGATGCTGGGGCCTTTTTTACATAGTAGGATTTTTTAGGGCAGTCTGCTGTGAATTTTTTTGTTTCTAGTTTTTTTTGTTTGTTGTGAGGTGCAGATGGCTATAAATTTGTTTGTGGGTCTCTTTCTATAGTAATCACCCCTTGGGCCTTTGGCTTTGTAGGGAGCAGAATTTTCCCGAATTCTATTCTTGCAGATTTTGGACAGTTTCTATTCTTGCTGGTCAATTATTTTGTAGCTATTTTTTTTGCCTAGGGGCCTATCCCAAGCTAGGCTAGTTGGGAGGTATGCCTCAATTGTTGTATCTTTTTCTTTCTCTTTTTAATAAAAATGTGATTCATATGTTCATTCTTATGTTGAAGCCTCTTCAATTTTCATGGAATTAAATTTTAGATATCTTGTTTCATTTACCTTGCTAGCAATATGGTGTTGACTATGTTTATTTGAGATGTCGCCTGAAACTGGTGTGTATGGGTTTGAATCCAAACTCAAACCATTTATTGAGTAAAAAATGACAGTACATTTGTTATCCTCAATTGGCATGCTTGCAACCAAGTGTTTGTCTGAATCATTATCATGACAAAAGTTTTAATACTAGAGATATTTAACAGAGTCCCATTTTATCAAAAGCAAACACTTTTGTTTTTTTGAGAAAAAGAAACTATTAAAAAAGAAAAGAAAGATTACAACAACAATGGCACGTCTCTCCAACAGACGTCTCACCAAACTAATGACAAATTCTTTATGGGCAAAAGATAAATAGGCAAAGTTTCCAATAATCCTCGTTAAACCCCCCAAAAGAATAACCAATTGGAACCAATGTCTTACATTAAAATTAACCATAAAGATATAACAGAAAAGAGAGATAAGATCCAGAGGGATATTAAAAAAAACCATTTTAAATTTTTAATGGGTCTCCAAGATGGAAACATTTTTTTAAAGCTCCCATTCTCCTCCTTTTGGGTGATAATATTTATTTCATATTCATGATCAAGATTTAATTATCCTTTTGGGAACATTTTCGGACTAATGTCTTCAGATTGATGTTATCGGATGAAGCATTGTCGGATGGATGGGATAGCGATTAGCGCAGCAACATTTATATTATAGGAATAAATTAATTTTTATCGGAATTAATTATGGAGTCGCTCGGGCTGAAGTTTCTGGGATTGGGGTTTCCCTTCGCAATTACTTCCTTGGATTCATCTTCTCTTCGCATTGTGGGATTGAGTTTTTCGGACTGGGATAGCGTACCTTCGGATTGAGTTCTTAATTTTCTTGAATCGAACATTTATTGTGTGTATTGGAAATAGTTAATGTAGGTAAGCCTCTTCATTTTCATCCGGTTTTATTTTATTATGAAAATTAAAAGTATTAATTATATTAAACATAATTAAGGTGGTAGGTGAATGATTATCTGTTGATTGGCTGATGCCGAGAAAGGTCATTTTTGTGGACAATTAATTTTTGGGAACCATGTTAATTAATTATATATTATCGACAGAAGAAAGCTGACCATCCAAGTAATAAGCGCCTAACTAGCCAAATAAAATATTATCAAATTAAACAAATTATAATACTAGGTCTTAAAATTCATATGAACCAAAAAAAAAAAAGTCTCAACCCATATAGCCCCTTTGTTATAACCAGCATGATATTCATGTTCACAATCAAAGCTTCCAGCATTTTCCTCATTCTCATAAACAACCTGCAAAATTCAAATCCCAAAGCCCGGTTACAATAATAAAAGCAATCTTTGAATAATTAATAGTACAATACACATGCACTTTGGAACATGGACACATTAACGAACAGGACTACATAATGAAAATGTATCAAAATATTTAAACCATGCGCAAGCAAGACTGCTTATCAATTTAATTATTTATAACTAATATTTAAATTATTAAAATATTTAAACCACACACGCACTGAAAATATTTATCAATGAAATATGTATCAAAATATTTTTATAACATACATTTACATAATTTATATTAAAAATAGTAAGCACTTTTTTGTTTCACTTGGAGTATTTTAAATATATTTTAGTTAATATCAAATAATAATTTTTAAATAATATCAACCCATCCCAAAATCCCAATCTCATCCCAACCACTAGAAATGAAAAACATAATTTCATGAAATAAAATTCATTTCTAGGCATTGATTCATCAAATCAAGGGAGAAATTCATCATCAATAAGACTAGAATAGAATGGCGTCTTTAAAGAAAATCCAACGGAAAAACTTAAGGGAGAGACTCGTCAATGGACCCCCGCATCAGTCATCACAGGGTTTTTACACATCCGTGTGGACCACTGCATCACATCAATGGAACGGCCGAGTCCAACGCGCTTAGCTTCCTGGCAGCTCCATCTACTCCATCTACTCGTCAACTCTGTGTGGGCAGGCCTTCTTTTTTCCAGACACAGCCATTACTTTCACATCTCTGTTTCTCCGGTTATCACCCTTTTATTTCACAACCCCCCCAGCACTCGCACTCGTACTCGCAATCGCACCAAATTAGTAACACAGAGCAGAAAAATCCCAACAAAATGCCAGTCGTCGCCGAGATATTTCTGTCGGCGTTAGTGCAGGTGTTGTTCGACAAGCTGGCTTCTCACCTGCTGCCCGATTTTTCGAAGCGACGAGGAATCCGTTCCCATCTCGAGAAGTTGGAAGCGAATCTCAAAATGATCACCAAAGTGATTACCCATGCTGAGAATATGCTGTTTCGAGAAACGGAGGTTGAGGAGTGGTTGGAGGAAGTCAGGGACTGGGCTTACGATGCCGATGACTTCTTGGATGAAGTCAACACCAGAGCTAAGCAGGAAGAGGAAGAGGAAGAGGAGGCGAGGCGCAACCGAGAATCTACTCTTGGGAAGAGGAAGAGGCCAGGCCAGGTTTGGAGTGATGTTACAAAGGCTTGTGGATTCAATTCTGGCATGCATTCAAAGGGCGTGGAGAAGCTCAACAGTCGTTTGGACACTATTTGTAAACGGATGGGTGAGATGCGTAGGCTCATGAAGATGACTCTCCCCACAGACAATACTACATCCACACCACCGCTGCCAATACTGCAAAGACCATTGGAAGCCACCGCGCATGCGTTCCATGCTCAGGTCTTCGGAAGGGAGCAAGAAAAGGAAACGATAATTGAACAGTTAGAAAGCAGCAGGGACACAGCTGTGGAGGTGATTCCCATTGTTGGCATGCCAGGCATTGGCAAGACCACCTTGGCTCGTCATGTCTTCAACTCCGTCAAAAAGCAGCAGCCGCAGCAGGAGCAGGAGCCGCCGCTGCTTTTTGATATCAAAGGCTGGGTTTGCGTGTCAGACGATTTTGATGTCAACAGAATCACAAAGGATATTCTGGAGTCATTCACTTGCGGAGCCTCCGATTTGAGCAGACTGGAACAACTTCAGTCTAAACTCAAAGAAGTGGTAGGAGGAAAAAGGTTCCTACTTGTATTGGACGATGTGTGGACCAGCAACTACTCAGATTGGGATGCTCTTCGATCCCCATTTGGAGTGGGAGCACCGGGGAGTAAAATATTAGTCACAACTCGAGACAACAAAGTGGCTTCCATGATGCAAACTGATGACCCCATGAAAATTCATCACCCCAGACCCTTATCCAACGAAGATTGTTGGTCGGTATTCTTGCAACATGTAATTGATAGAAGAAATCCCAATTTCGAGTCAGTGGCAGGGCGTTTCCGTATGAAAATTTTGGACAGGTGCAAAGGCCTTCCGTTGACTGCCAAATTACTTGCTGGCATTCTGCGCGCCGAAAGTCCAGGCCAAGGTTGGGAGGCTAAATTAAAAAATAGCATCTGGGATGTATCGGAAAATGAATTATCAGGGAGAAAGGGTGATCGTATACTTCCAGTTGTAATGTTGAGTTACTTTCATCTTCCACCACAGTTGAAACGCTGTTTTTCCTATTGCTCGGTGCTCCCAGAGGACTATGACTTTGGGGAAGAGGAGGTCGTGTTGTTGTGGATGGCTCAAGGTTTAGTTTTGCCACAAAGAGATGAACAGGTAGAGGTTACGGGTGCTACATATTTTCGTGAATTAGTGTCTCGATCACTTTTCCAACCGTCGCCCAATGATCCGTCTCGATTTGTCATGCACGACTTGATTAATGATATGGCTGAAATGGTAGCCGGTAAGTCATGTTTGAAATTTGATGGAGATCTTAAAATGGATAGCATCCCCGCACAAGCTCGATATTTGTCATTTCGCAATATTACACTCAAAATGGAATTCGAGGCCTTTGAAAGAATAAAATACTTGCGGGCATTCCAATCATTTGGCCATAATTATATGCAACATGATTTAACGAGTTATGTTACATTGGAATTGTTGATGAAATTAAAATATCTTCGGGTGCTTTTCTTAAGAGGGTATTCTATTAGAGAACTTCCAGAAGATATTGGTAATCTAATACATCTAAGGCTTGTTGACCTTTCTTACACTGATATTAGAAGATTGCCCGAATCAACAAGCAACCTTTATAATTTGCAGACGTTGAAACTAAATCGGTGCAGGAGACTTAGGACACTGCCCTCTCAAACTAGAAAGCTCATAAATTTAAGGAATCTTGATTGCTCTGGTCTAGATTACTTGGTAGCCATGCCAGTGGAAATGGGCAAACTTACTAGCCTCCAAAAGCTGTCTAATTTCATTGTAGGCCAAGGGTTGGAGCAAGGTGTTGGTCAGTTGAAGTATTTATCACATCTCAAAGGGAGTATCTCAATTTCATCTCTTCAAAATGTTGGTGATTCTAAAGAGGCTAGAGAAGCAATGTTAATGAGTAAAAAAGGCCTACGGTCATTGGAATTGAAGTGGAATGATGATGATTTACAAGCCACAGGCGCTTCCTTCGATGTCTTGGTGGAGTTGCAACCGTACAAACATTTGGAAGAATTAATTATCAGTGGCTACGGTGGTTTTTCCTTCCCTGACTGGGTTGGGGATGATAGGTTCTCAAAAATGAGGGTGGTAAAGTTAGCAAATTGTGGAAAGTGCACGTCATTGCCACAACTGGGAAAGCTGCCGGTTTTGGAAGAAATTCAAATTCAAAATATGGGTGGTATAGAGTGCGTGGGGGAAGAATTTAATGGGAAGGAGAGAGGAGCATTTCCTTCACTGAAGTTTTTGAAATTTGAGTCTATGGAGAATTGGTCTACCTGGTTGTATCCCCCCGGTGGTGGCTGTCGTTTTCCTTGTTTGCAGGAGTTGTATGTTATAAATTGCCCAAAATTATCCATGTCCTTGCGGGATTGCATTAATGTCCGGAAATTAGTAGTTAAAAAATGTGATGAGTTGTTGGTTGCACTTCCAAGGCAGCCTATCTTAGAGATGGATATTGGAGAATGCAAAGTGGCGTTGATGGGGTGTTTAAAGGAAGATGGAGATGCAAGTCAATTGCTGCCGTCAGTAGTTACCAGCTTAAAGGTTGAGAAGGTGGATGTGGTAGAAGCTGTTGGATCTGAATTGATGAGAATGAATATTGTTAGTAATAAAGATGTTGTGGGGGCTCATCCCCAAATGATGATGCTCGGCTCCCTAACAGCCTTGAAGATCGTAAGCATTCCAAAGCTCACGCATCTTCCGGGAGTAGTTCTACAGGGGCTGCCCAAACTTGTACGTCTGAGGATTTGGGGGTGTGAAGAGCTGACATCATTGTGGAAGATGGATGACAGGGAGAAACAAAAGTCTCACTTTCTCAACTCCCTCCGTGTTTTGGAGGTGGAAGAATGCTGCCAACTTGTTTGCTTGTCAGAAGAAAAAGAAGAAGAGACGCGGGGGAAGCAACAATGTCTGGGGTTGCCTTGCGGGCTTGAGACATTGAGGCTAACTAAATGTGACAAGCTGGAGAAGCTGCCGACTGACTTGCACAACCTCACCTCTCTTCGGAAGCTGGAAATCGACGATTGCAGGAGGCTGTCTTGTCTCCCAGAGATGGGTTTCCCATCCAACCTGGAATCATTGCGTATTTCGGGATGCGACTTGCTCACGTGCCTATCATCATCATCATCATCATCCTTGGCCATTGGGGCAAATGGGAATGGAATGCCTCTACCGCACTCGCTTAAAGAGTTGTGGATTAGTGGCTGTAAGAATCTGGAGTCATTAGTAGTAGGCAGCAATCCCCAAGGATTTACTTCTCCAGGCTCCTCCCCCTCCCTCGAAGCAGTACACATAAGCGATTGTCCAAAACTGAAATCCCTGCCGGAGGGATTAATACACCTTCGTCTCAAGCGTCTGTCTATAGAAGGCTGCCAGAATCTGGGGGATCTGTCCACCTCCTCCGTCCTCCACCACCTCACCGTTCTTGAATATTTGAATATTAGGGGTTGGCCTGCAGGTCTCCTTTCCATTCAACAGGGACAGGGTGGCCCAAACCCAAACTCACTCCCCCCCAACTTACGCAGTCTCACCATTGGGGGCAATGACGAGCAGCTCTTCAATGTTCCGTTGCCTCCCTCCTTAACTTATCTAGGGATATATAATTTCAAAAAGTTGTCCCCGGAGGCCTTTCAAAACGTCACGTCTCTCCAACACCTACAGATATGGGATTGCTTAGGTTTGACATCCATCCCAGACCAGTTGCTGCCTCCATCGCTTTGCTCTTTAGAAATCGGTCGTTGCCCACGTTTGACATCCATCCCAGACCATTGGCTGCCTCTATCGCTTCTCTCTTTACGAATCTTTTATTGTCCGCGGTTGGCTCACGAATTCGCGAAGGGGAAAGGACGATATTGGCCCAAAATCAAGTTCATTCCTCGTGTCGATATCTATTCTCGGCTTACAGATTTTGACATTTTGTAGGCTTTTTCTTACTTTTCTCCCTTTTCTTTTCTGGATTTTGACATTTTATGTTCATCGTGTAGAATGCCTGCCAGCCATCATGACCACATACAAAAATATATTTACAATATTTTTTCCTGTCAACTGAAAGTTAATTATTTGTTGGTTGTTATTGATATTAATTTTCAGGGTTAGATGTAATTGATGCTCTCGCTCATGATTGAATTATGAAATTATGATGTTGATATTAAATTATTAATGGTGACGCTGCACAAATATTTCCTAGTTACTTACAAGTTTAAGTCATTGACAAATTCGCGAAAGCAATTTATTTATGTCCAAGTCATTTTATTTTATTTTTATTTATTTTTTTCAAAGAAATTTAATCAATGAGGCAAATGCGTATACACGATCATATTGCATAATCAGGGATGGCAACAGGACGGGTCGGGACTGGATAGTGGGTGACCCGAACCTGCCCCGGATGAGTTCGGGGCTGGGTGGGGCGGGACAAACCAGTGCGGCGGGTCGGGGCGGGTATTTAAAGGCAAAACTGTTAAAAAGTATGTTAAAATGTCGGGGCGGGGCGGGGCGACCAGTACCCGTGATCACCCCGTTATCTCATCGGGACGGGAAAAAAGAGCCCAAATCAAAGCGAGGCGGGCCAAAATTGCCATCCCTATGCATAATCATCCAAACTAATGTTTTTCCTCGCTCCCGTAGAAAATGGCTTTGGATACAAATGTGGGGTTTTCTCAATTGGTGGCATTAAGAAAACGTACTTATTTTAATATTTCAATAACTTTATATTAGTCCAGAAAAACCTCTCTTGGTGGTCTTGGCTGGTCCTCTTCCTTCTGGATTTACTTTTTTTTTTTACCGTTGTTTGTGCTTTCTTGTCCCGGTTGTCACAAATTGAATGTCAAATTTATAAATTAATTAAAAAATATATATTAAATAAAATAAATTACATTTTGATACTATAAAAACATAAATGTAAATAATACATTCGTATGAAAAGTCGTTGCTTTTTTCTTTTCTTTTCATCACTCTTCAAAATAATATTAGTATGATTATTGTTTCTGTCATGTGAAAACAACACATACCAAGTTCGTCGAACTCCAATCTTATATATTCTTCAAAACTAGGGGCTCAGAAAAGACACATTGGATGTATTTTTTCACCATATAATAATATTAAACAACAAAATATTTAAAAAGTGAAAGTTTAGTGAAAATAATTGGAGCCAATGTGATGATATATGTATATATATAAAGCAGATGGAAAAATGAAACCAATTCAAGGTATGGAAGGACCAATAAATAATTTTTATTGTTGAAACCGCACGTATGAGACATGAATCGTTTAGCTAAAGCCCCCAAGTATTGGATTTTATTTTTTCCTAGGATGAAGACTTGAAATTTTTTGCCAAAAAAGACATTGATTGATCTCAACGAGTTGGTTTGAAATGTTTTGTTTTGTTTTTTTTTCCCTTTCTTCTGTGGAAGAGAGCCGACCCATTTATTGGGATAAAAAAAATTGAAACAAAGTGATTTTTTTAAAGATGGGATATATTCATTACTTAAATTCAAAAATTGAAATCGCGTCGAATTTGGGATTTAAGTTCTGGATTCTAATTGAACTGCATAAATTATTGATTATATATAGTTTCGGAGACACTGCTACGTATTTAGATTGTTTTCCTGATTAAATTATTGATCGTTTGATTTTATCTTATTTGACGTTTCTATATTCATTTATAATGCAATATTTTGGGTGACATTTGGTTTCTGCATTTTTAATTTGAAAACTAATTGATTCTTATGATATCAACTTTTAAAGAATTTGGTTTGGTGGCCTATTTTGTTTCTTTGGAGGACTCGTGCAGCATCATTGGGCAATCAATCAAGATCAGGATAGATAAACTGAAGGATTAAACCCATAATTTAAATCAACGCCTCATGTCAAATCATCAAGAATCAAATTAAACTTATAACCTAAATGGCATACCTGATTCAGCCATGATTGTTGATGGATGATTTTGAGCCTTCTATAATCCGTTCCAAATCAGTACGCTTGAATTTCTGTGGGCATAGATAGTTCTTGCATTGCATGCGATATGGGGACTCACCCAGAGAGAATATATATAAAAAGTTAATTTTAATTAACTTTTTATTATTTTTAATTATTTAATTTCCATTAGCTAATAGAAATAATAAATCAGACTCTACACATTAGTAATCATATTTTTATTAAATGCATTTAAGTCTAATAAACTTTAATCCTTATCAATTCACTTTTAATTAGACTTATTAAAAATATGATAATCCTGCTATCAATATACAATAATACACATGTAGCTCATATAATTGTTAAAATCAAACAATCTCACACTTGTGCTATATGTGTCACCTTATACTTATACATTAATATAACTTTATAAATATTCCTGAAAATTTGTTATCATTACCTTATGCATCTGAAACAATCCGGTCCATCAATTATATTAACATGATGATCAAAATAGCATTCGCTACAATTAACATAACTAAATCTATCAATGGTCATATATCAATATAATTGAACAACATAAATCCAATATGGATCTGCAGTATGGAAATTACATGTAAAGTGAACAAATCATGTAATTCCAACTGGTCCCACCTTATACTTTAGTGAGATCATTTAAGAAAGTTCAAAATAGCATATACCGCAAACTTTATTGCTAAAATAACCAAAACAACAAAATTTTACAACACATGTGTTTTACAATCAAATAACACAAATTTACAAACTCCCACTAAATCTGTATATCCTGAAGAAATACAACACTCATACGAGCAATGTGCTCAATAAACAGTTTAGGTGGTAATCCTTTAGTTAGTGGATCCGCAATCATAAAGTTTATACCAATGTGCTCTATATATTTTGTTTGTTTTGAACTCTTTCTTTTACAATCATGAACTTGATGTCAATATGTCTTGACTTCGATGAGCTCCTGTTGTTATTGGAATAGAGGACTGATGACTTATTGTCACAAAATAATCTAAGTGTCCTTTCTATATCATCCACAAAATGCAGCCTTGTGACAAAGTTCTTCAGTCATATTCCCAAATTGGATGCCTCATAGCATGCTATAAACTCCGTGCCATGGTGGAAGAAGCTATGAGTGACTACTTAACACTCTTCCAAGATACTGTCCTACCAGCAAGCAAGAAAATATAACTTGATGTAGATTTCATACTATCTTGACATCCAACAAAATTAGAATCATAATAACCGATGATCTCCAACTGATCTGATTTCCTTTATGTTAGCATGTAATCCATAGATAGGTTATTATAGCACTATGTAATTTTTATGCGCTTTTTGTTATCGTGTAGAATGCCAGCCAGCCATCGTGACCACATAAAAAAAATAGTTACTTTTTTTTCCTGTAATCTTTCTTTCAATGATGCATAAATTAATTGTCAAATTTGTAGGTTGAGTTCAAAAACAAGGGGATCTGCCACGCTATGGATGGTAGTTAGATTTGATATAATTTAGTATGACCAACTGAAAGTTAATTATTAGTTGGTTCTTGTTATTGATATTTCCGAGGTTAGAAGTAATTGTTGCCCATGAGATTGAATTGCGGAATTTTGGATGTTAAATTGTTAATGGTGACGCTGCACAAATATTTCCTACATTTCTTAATTACTTAAAAGTTTAATTCATTGCCAAATTCCCGAAAGCAATTTATTTATGCCCAAGCCATTTTATTTTTATTTTTTTCAATGAACCTTAATCAATGAGGCCAATGCGTATACACAGATAATATTGCATAATAATCCGAAATAGATGGTTTTTCTCACTCCCATAGAAATGGCTATGAATAAGAATGTGGGGTCAAATGGTGGCATTAGAAAAGCGTACTTATTTTAAGTCAGAGACATATTCATTCCACTGATTTTTACCTGCCTATTTGAGTGATCATGAAGAAAACTTTGTAATCTGCAAAGCACCATGAGATTTTATCCTTTAACAACATCCATCATACAAGAAACTAATTCATCTATGCTTAACTGTGATCCAGAGACAACAAACATACTGGAATTACCCTAACAAAGGTTGTGATGTTAGCTGAGTAGAGTTGACTGCAGCGGCTCAAATGATACCAGTGTTGTGCAGGGATGCTGGTGGTTAGAGTATAAGACAGTGGGTTGGGACAACTTATGATGGGATCGTTTGATAGCAGTGTGCTGTTGGGATGTTGGTTAGTATGAGATAGAGCCATAGAAGGAGTAGCAGCCTTCTTTGTCAGACTGAAAAATGACTGATGGGATTTGCAGTGATCTTAAATGATATATGCTTGAAGATGGTGTACTAATTTTTTGGTGTGACATGCATGTTCAGACTGAAAAATGACTGTTGCCCATCTTTTGTCGACATCTTTCAGATAACATGAGATTTTCTTGTTTGATTGAGTCTGTATATGAGCATGTTTTGAGCTGTATATATGTTGGGATATTGTTTGGATTTCGTTCCACCCATTGCCACTTATTGGCTAAACTTTGAGAACTGATATGTTTACTGCATATGGGAATTCCATTTCTTATGGTAAAACCTCAGTGGAAATTGATACTACAAAAGAAGCAATTGATGTATTTATCTCCATAATGATAATTATTTATTCAACACATTACTTATTTTTTATCATCACTTTCACATTGGGCACTCTTCCACTAGTTACAGAGTCCTCTCTGAAGATGTTCACAAACACCTCCCTAAGCTTGTTCCTATGGCCTCGGTTGAAAACCCCTCTAACGCAGCTCCCTGTAATGACCCTGGATTGCAACCCTACCATCAACCCCATTGCTTCACCTATCAAGTTGCGGCACCAAGACAGATCCAGTGCCTCCAAATTTTGTGAATGTTTGGAGAGGGATATGGCTGTGTTGAAGCCAACCCGTAAAAAGCCATTAAAAGAATCACAAACATGATTTCAAAGAGTATTTAGGACGGCTAATAGTTTTAAACTCTTTTTCCTTTCAATTAAAAAAAAGTATAAAACTTGTTTCCTAGAAAAAATGCAGGCCTATGAATGGATGTGTCTCCACAGCATCAATAAACTCTTTGAGAACTGATATGCAGGCCTGTGGGATGCTCTGCTTATTCCAGTCTATGCTGATCATATTACTCACGGATCTTTTCTGTCCACTCAGGTTTCTCAGGCATCGGGAAGGTTACAGACATATCAGAAGAAAAAGAAGAAGAGACGCGGGGGAAGCAACAATGTCTGGGGTTGCCTTGCGGGCTTGAGACATTGAGACTAAGTAGATGTGCTAAGCTGGAGAAGCTGCCGAGTGACTTGCACAACCTCACCTCTCTTCGTAGTCTGAGTATCGAGTGTTGCAGGAGGTTGTCATGTCTCCCAGAGATGGGTTTCCCATCCACCCTGGAAACATTGCATATCTGGAAATGCGACTTGCTCACGTGCCTATCGTCATCGTCATCATCATCCATGGCCATGAGGGCGAATGGGAATGGAATGCCTCTACCGCACTCGCTCAAAGAGTTGTTGATTAGTGGCTGTAAGAATCTGGAGTCATTAGTAGGCAGCAATCCCCAAAGATTTACTTCTCCAGGCTCCTTCCCCTCCCTCGAATCAGTATACATTTGGGATTGTCCAAAACTGAAATCCCTCCCGGAGGGATTAATACACACCGTCGTCTCAAGCGTCTGTCTATAGAAGGCTGCCAGAATCTGGGGGATCTGTCCACCTCCTCCGTCCTCCACCACCTCACCGCTCTTGAAGAGTTGCAGATTAGTGGTTGGCCTGCAGGTCTCCTTTCCATTCAACAGGGACAGGGTGGCCCAAACCCAAACTCACTCCCCCCCAACTTACGCAGTCTCACCATTGGGGGCAATGACGAGCAGCTCTTAAGTGTTCCGTTGCCTCCCTCCTTAACTACTCTAGAGATATATAATTTCAAAAAGTTGTCCCCGGAGGCCTTTCAAAACCTCACCTCTCTCGAAAAACTATTTATCTGGGATTGCCCAGGTTTGACATCCATCCCAGACCAGTTGCTGCTTCCATCGCTTGGCTCTTTATACATCTTAAATTGCCCTGCTTTGACATCCATCCCAGACCAGTGGCTGCCTCCTTCGCTTCTCTCTTTAGATATCATTGACTGTACGCTGTTGGCTCCCGAATTCGCAAAGGGGAAAGGACGATATTGGCCCAAACTTAAATTCATTCCTCATGTCCAGATCGATGGCCGTTCCATATTTGATTGACCGAATTTTATTTTATTGTCGCCAACCAGAAGTGTTATTCATGTTTTCCCCCACTTTCTTCTTCCTCCCCACTCTCAGACACAAATAAATAAATAAATAAAACAATACAAGATTTGCCTTGACTTAGACTTTGTAGGCTTTTTCTTACTTTTCTCCATTTTCTGGGTTTACGATTTTAACTTTTCCTTCAAAAACTCCATACATAGGTTATTATAGCATTATGTGATTGTTATGCGTTCTTCGGAATTTATTTTTTAAAATTGTCAAATATGTGAAATTAATCTTTTTTTTCCTGTAATTTTTCTTTCAGTGATGCATAAATTAATTGTCAAAATTTTGGGTTGAGTTCAAAAACAAGGGGATCATCCACGCTATGGATGCTAGTCAAATTTGACATAATTTAATATGACCAAATGAAAGTTGAATTGTTATTGATATTTCCTTAAAGTTGTTATTGATATTTCTAGGGTTTGAAGTAATTGTTGCTCATGTTGATGTTGATGTTAAATTGTTAAATTGTTGCTCATGTTGATGTTGATCATCCATGCGGAATTATGATGTTGATGTTAAATTGTTAACGGTGATGGTGCACAAATATTTCCTACATTTCTTAATTACTTCGAAGAATGTTCTTACACAAATTAATATACAATGTCTCTGTCAATAGATTTTTCTTTTATTTATGTTCAAGCCTTTTTATTTTTATTTTTTTCAATAAACTTTAATCAATGAGGCCAATGCTCGTACGCACAGATCATAGTGCATAATCATTGAAAATAGATGTTTTTTCTCGTTCCAGAGTGCACATTTGGTGAATGCAGACTTCACAGATAAACAGAGAGGCCTTTGGATAACTCAGGAGGATTGGTGACATTCCAGCAATTGAGGATTTCTTTTTCCTCAAGTTGTAATTTGATGTTAGCTAAACAGAGGCCTACTTGGTGTATCCAAATCTGGATCATTCTTAATACTAACGCACCTCCTGTACTCCCTTTTATTTTGTAATCATCATGGGCTCATATTTATTGAAATTTCAACAGCCTAAATCTTATTATAATTAATGAATTATTTCTATATTAGGAAGTAGATGTGGGCAGAAGAGTTGTTCCTTTATATCTCAGGAACTATTCGAACAGAAGTGTTAAAGGGACTGTAATTTTCTTTTCGTGGAGAAACTAAATAATATCTTATATACATTGGAGCTAACTGATTTTACTGAGGCAGCCGAGCTCAGACGATATACCAGACACTTATCTGATGAATTAGTGCAATTTGAGGTACCCGTGTAGAGTTTTAAATCCGTGTCATCTTCATTCCAATGATTTTTACCTGCCTATTTGAGTGACCACCCAAGAAAACATCTGTAATCTGTAATGCACCATGAGATTTTATCCTTTTAACAGCATCCATCATACAAGAAACTAATTCATCTATGCGTAACTGTGATCCAGAGACAACAAACATACTGAAATTACCCTAACAAAGGTTGTGATGTTAGCTGAGTAGAGTTGACCGCAGTGGCTCAAATGATACCAGTGTTGTGCGGGGATGCTGGTGGTTAGAGTATAAGACAGTGGGTTGGGACAACTTGTGATGGGATCATTTGATAGCAGTGTGGTGCTGGGATGCTGGTTAGTATGAGATAGAGCCATAGGAGTAGCAGCCTTCTTTGTCGACATGTTCAGACTGAAAAATGACTGTGATGGGATCTGCAGTGATCTCAAATGATGCTCGAAGATGGTGTACTAATGTTTTGGCATGATATGCATGTTCAGACTGAAAAATGACTGTTGCTCATATTTTGTCGACATAGTTTAGATAGCATGAGATTTTCTTGTTGTTTGATTGAGTCTGTATATGAGTATATGGGTAGAGTCTGTATATTAGCATGTTTTAAGTCTATATATGTTGGGATCTGGTTTGGGTTTTGTTCCACCCGTTGTCAAATATTGGCTAACCTTTGAGAACTGATATGTTTACTTACTACATATGGGAATTCCATTTATTATGCTACAACCTCAGTGGAAATTGATACTACAAAAGAATCAATTGATGTATTTATCTCCATAATGATAATTATTTATTCAACACATTACTTATTTTTTATCATCACTGTCACATTGGGCACTCTTCCACTAGTTACAGAGTCCTCTCTGAAGATGTTCACAAACACCTCCCTAAGCTTGTTCCTGTGACCTCGGTTGAAAACCCCTCTAACGCAGCTCCCTGTAATGACCCTGGATTGCAACCCTACCATCAACCCCATTCTCAATATGCCGTAGTGATAAGAAAGTTAAAATGCCATCGAAATATATACCCATCCATTTCTCTGTATTCACTAACATAAGTTTTAATGTAGAGATATTTAACGAAGAGTCCCATTTGATCGATAGAAAACAATTTTTTTTAGAGAAAATGAAACTTTATTAAAAAAGAAAAGAAATATTGGAATCAAACTAAGGACAAACCCTTACATAAAAATTAGCCATAAGGTTAATTTTAGGGCGCATAAGGTTCCCATGGTCCTTGTTAAAGCTCCCAAAAAAGTAACCAATTAGAATCAAGGCCTTACATAAAAAGTAACCATAAAAGATATAAGATTCTCGGGATTTTTTAAAAAAAATCGTTTCCCAAGATAAGTAAATATCCTCAATCAATATTGTAATATAATTTATTTTTAATAAGAGAATGATATTCACACCTACCGCAATAATATACTTCTTAAAAATAATTATAAACACACGTTCAATAAGAGCACTCACAGTCGGCTATGCAAAAGCTAAATAATACTTAAATAATAGCTAATGTGGAAAAAACGTTCATGCAATAGCCTCTTCAATGCTACAGTATTTTTAACTTATGGATATATGACTCGCTAAATTTAGCCAGCGAATTACACTCATCAAATAATATTTATTATTAAAATATTTATTGGGCTCATCAATGCATTCACTGTCCCCCCCTCCCCTGGCGAGCAGAACCGAAGGACGCCAGCGAGCCTTGCTCTGGTGTGGTACTATTCCACAACCGGGTGGCGAACCACGAGTGCAGGACGACGGAGACGAAGTCGGCTACAGCATTCTACATCCCCTTCTACGCTAACTTGGCGGTGGGGAAGTACCTATGGTCCGAGTTCAGCGCCCGGGAGTGCGACCGACACGGAGAGCGGTTGCTAGCGTGGCTCCGGGACCAGCCTGGATGAGATCAGGCGGTGGGATCACTTCCTCGCTCCTGGGACGAACTCAAACCCCAGCGTATCACCTTGGTTCAGATTCGACCTTCCCGATCCCGTACCGATTTCGAAATCATCTAGGCCATCCATAAGCTCCCAAGTGTTGATAACGGAGTCCGGCGAGAGAGACTCATCAGCCAACTCCGCTGCTGCCTATTGGGGTTTTCCGGTGGCGAGTAGAGGAGATGTGGTCGGATCCGAGACATCAAAGCCAGGGTTACGGAATGAGGCGGTGGTGCTTAGGCTGAGGGAGCCGTAGGTGGTGGAGGTGAGACAAACGTGGTGCTGCGAGTCGCCCTTGCAAAGTGGGGGGTGGTGGACGACGGGGGTGGGGAGAGAGAAGGCCCGCGTGACTCGGACCGAGGAATGGGAGGAGGAGGAGGAGGAGGAAGGCGATGAAGACGACGGCTGATGATCGGCAGCTGATTCGGTAATGAGGGTAAGGGGTCTCGAAGCAGAGCAACCCATTAATTAGTCTACCCAAAAACACACGCACCCACAATTCAGATTTGATTCAACACAAAATGGGAAATGAATTTTTGTTTTCTTTTTTGGGTCTCTCGAATCTTAATCTTGGTTGTGGTGGATTATGGGAATATGGTTTTTGAAAGCAAGTAGAGATGGAATGGTGATGGACTGATGGGGAGGTATGA
The DNA here is from genome assembly GCA_023512835.1 of Taxillus chinensis. Classification (NCBI taxonomy): domain Eukaryota; kingdom Viridiplantae; phylum Streptophyta; class Magnoliopsida; order Santalales; family Loranthaceae; genus Taxillus; species Taxillus chinensis. The sequence goes on from CM042090.1 coordinate 12,700,720, forward strand.
AATTGAGGAAGGAAAAGGAAAAAAAAGTGTCGAGAGAAGAACAAAAATTAAAAGCAATGAAACAGCAAGGACGCGGGTTGCAGTTGCCTGGGTTGATATAATTGATACAGCTTTTGGGAATGGGGACGTTGTCATGGAGGTGGGGGGGCCTTCACTTGCATTTGCCTTCAGGTTGTGGCAAAACAATACCCACGTTTTGGCAAACCTTGTATTGTATGTGCATGTTGGTAAAGGTCCCACTTTCAATGATTCCATCCATCTATGTTGTACATCCAGCTTTATCTACATGTCGGGGATGCGCAACGTGACGCGCTTGGCAATCGAGCAGAGGTAGGAGGAGAGACTTTCGGGACCTGCTGCTGTCCTATTGCGTCAACAAGTTGGATGCGTGCTGGGCGGTGGACTGCTCTGGGACGCTGTGCAGCAACAACGGCACTGCAGGGCGGCACATCCTGGAGGCGTGGCACTCGCTCTGCAACGTGATCTCCAACGACGGGTTGGGACCTCCGGCGAGCGGAACTGAAGGACTGTCCGGCGAGCGAAAACCAGCGTCGTCTTGCTTTTTTAAAATATATTAATATTTTATTAAAATAGCTAAAGAATTAATGAGACTGTTATTTGAAGTTGTAAACAATGAATAGCTAAATTTTATAAAAGTCAGTTTTTGGTTAAATTTTAGATAAAATTTGTTGATGCCACTGTAAATGCTCTAATGATATATGTATGAAAAATGATATAAATATCCGAACATAAATATTTTACTAAATTATTATGATAAATATGGAACGAAGATCCATATTTGATCCCGAAGAAGAAAAAGAAAAAGAATGAGAAGTAGTAGTAGAACAAAAGCGATGGTATGTCAATTTTATTTGCCCCTATTTATTATTAATGCTTTCAGCTTTGTTTTTCCCACTTTCTTCCTTCAGACAAAATTTTAAAAAATAAATAAATAAATTATAGGCTTTTCCTTATTTGTCTCCATTTTCTGGGTTTACTATTTTAATTTCCCTAAGTTCAAAAGACATGAATGGCAAAAGATTTAAGAGGTCCACTTCGGACCGGAGCATCCTGTGAAGACAGAAACCCTTAAATTTGGTTTTCACAAATTTTTATATCTTCATCTTTTCTCTTGATGGTGCCTAAATTTATGATTCATGCTAACTATTGGAGGCTGGTGAAGTGGTTTGGATTTTTCGGTGTGGTGCAGTAACTGCAGTGTGAATTGGTGGTCGGGCCTGCAGCGGCTTGGTTTGCTGCTACTCTTGTCTGGCAAAGAAGGGCAGTTTGGTTAGCCCTACGGCCAAGGCTAGGGTCTGATGGTTAGGTGAAGGTTGAGGTTGGTGGTGATTATTTCCGTGAGCAGATGGTCTACACAATCAAGCTTTGAAGGATTGCAGGATCGTGTAGGTGTGGTCTGGTTTCTATTTTGGGTGTTTGTGTGGACTTACTTGTTGGAAGTGTTTAGTGTGTGGAGGGAGCAGACGTGCGGTGTGGTCTGACTTTGGGAATGTTGTTTTAAGGGAACCAGGAAATGGGTCGTCATCAGTGATTGGAAGTTCGAAAAACACATTGGTGATGAAGGGGAAAGTGCATGATCAGGCAACCATGTTCGAGAATTGTAAGGCTTTGTTCTTGAATGATAAAAAGATTTCACGGCCTTCATTTTGACATTACTGTATAATATAAATTTACCAGAGCTTTCAGAAGTGCTCTGTGCAAGACTTCAATTATAGTTTCATCTGATTTGTTTAGTGCTCTCGGAGAGATTACTTGAATCCACGGTTTCTAGAGCATTTGAACAGTTGGTTTGTATTCAAATTCATCCCTTTTTTTCAAAAAAAAAAAAAAACCTCAGGAATGATAATTTGTTAGAATATATTGTTGTTAATGTTTGCTAAGTTGGGGGTGTTTTTGTAGCTTTTGTAGCTATTGCTGAAGGCTTCTCAGGATAAGCGCTTTGTGTGCGAAGAAGCAGATCGAGCACTCAGCACCATGGTTAGATTCATGACTCCTCTTCCTCTGCTACAGAAGCTCCCGGCATGTGTTCACCACATCAATCTCACAATTAGAGCAAAGGGAAGTTTCCATCGCCCAATGGGTCTCCAAGATGGAAACATTTTTTTAAAGCTCCCATTCTCCTTTTGGGTGATAATATTTATTTCAAATTCATGATCAAGATTTAATATAGAGATGCATTCTATTTTTACAGTAAGTTGGCTATGAAAATTAATGGGGTTGTTGAATCTTTTGCCAGTTTCAGGGATTGGAATGAATGAAAGATTATGGGCTAGTTTCACAGATGCAAATGGCTGCGGATATGTTGAATGATAGGCTGCCCGAGGCAAGAGAGGCTTCTTGGAGCATCATTGTCTTGGTTTTTGGAGCAGTTTCTGAATATGAAGAGCATAACCAAAATTTCTGGCAGGACTTGCGCCAGATTAATTTTACCACTCATTCATGTGCAGTGCAACATTAGCTTTAATAAGCGTCAAATTGTTAGATGGTTCTGAGAATTTAGAAATGAGTAAAAAGATAAATAACTCACTAATATTTTATTGGTCATTTAAACATATTTTATAATTTTAAGTACACATGCCGGGACAATGTGTACAATCTTGTACTTGTTCCTAGGCGCAGATGATCCATTAGAGAATTTCTTTTTCAGTAAGGTAAACAATCTTGGAACAAGTGGCATGTACACTCTTTCTGGTTATGAAATAGCTTAGGTTCTCAAAGCAAGTGATTTGCAGCCCTAACCATTCTCAAGATGGCCATCCAAGTAATAACAAACAATGCGGGTAACTAACCAAAGAAAATATTATCAAATTAAACAAATTATGACACTAGTCTTAAAATCAATAGGAATAAAAAGCTGTCTTAACCCCCAAGAATTTGGGGTGGGAATAAAGACATAATTCGTCAAAAAGATCTATATGCCTTTTCTTTAGTCATTCAATCATTCATTCTTCCACTGCCATTACTTTCTCATCTCTGTTTCTCCGGTTATCTCCCTTTTATTTCAGAACCCCCCAGCACTCGCAGTGGCACCAAATTAGTAACAGCAGAAAAATCCTAACAACATGCCAGTCGCGGAGATATTTCTGTCGGCGTTCGAGCGGGTGCTGTTCGACAGGCTGGCTTCTCGCCAGTTGCTCGAATTCGCGACGCGACGAGGAATCCGCCCCCGTCTCAAGAAGTTGGAAGCAAAACTCAAAATGATCACCAAAGTGATTACCCATGCTGAGAATATGCTGTTTCGAGAAACGGAGGTTGATGAGTGGTTGGAGGAAGTCAGGGATTGGGCTTACGATGCCAATGACTTCTTGGATGAAGTCAACACCAGGGCTATGCAGGAAGAGGAAGAGGCGGCCAGGCGCAACAACACACTGCGGCTCTGTTTCTGTCTCTAGCTGTACTATTGCGATTGCGACAAAGGTACGTGATGTTGCTTTTCGATTCATTCCTGGCATGCATTCAAAGGACGTGGACGAGCTCAACAGTCGTTTGGACACTATTTGTGAACGGATGGATGAGATGCGTAGGCTCATGAAGATGACTCTCCCCACTGAAAATACATCCTCACCACCGCTGCCAATACTGCAAAGACCATTGGAAGCCACTGCGCATGCGTTCGATGCTCGGGTGTTCGGAAGGGAGCAAGAAAAGGAAAGGATAATTGAACAGTTAAAAAGCAGGAGGCACACAACTGTGGAGGTGATTCCCAATGTTGGCATGCCAGGCATTGGCAAGACCACCTTGGCTCGTTATGTCTTCAACTCCGTCAAAAAGCAGCAGCAGGAGCCGGAGCCGCAGCAAGAGCAGGAGCCGCAGCTGCTTTTTGATATCAAAGGCTGGGTTTGCATGTCAGACTATTTTGATGACAACAAAATCACGAAGGATATTCTGGAGTCATTCACTTGCCGACCCTCCGATTTGAGCGGACTGCAACAACTTCAGTCTAAACTCAAGGAAGTGGTCGGAGGAAAAAGGTTTCGTAGAAAAAATGGATCGACACACACGCACGCGATTGCACAAGAACACAGGATTTACGTGGTTCCCCAAAATCGGGTACGTCCACGGGAGAGAGACGGCGTTTCTGTTTTTTATTCTCAACCACAATACATCACTAGGGTTTACAATCATAGTGACTGGCATGTTGTTAGGATTTTTCTGCACGCGATTTAGGTTTTTTGGTAGTGTCTTGTTCGAAAGAACTCCACAGTTAAGTGAAGATTTAACTAAGGCAATTCTAAGATGGGCGACCTTCGAGTTGCCCACCCATGAAGGTAATTTTTTTGAGAGCTGAAGCAACTCCAACTACGGGTGGAGGTGAGGTGAGTGAAACCAGCTCTAGCAGAATCAGGTGGACGGCCTCTGGTACGGTGACTCAGGAAAGGATTGGCACGGGACTGTATCATATTCCCAAGATGCCGTGCTAGAAAACCCTCTGAGGGAGGTCCGGAGGTCTGCTCTGGCAACTCATCAAGGACAATACTAGATGACTACATGCGGCCAGCTAATAATAGTAGGGAAAGGCCAGAGATCAAGCCGTAGATGAAAAACCTCTGGGTGACTAACAAACAGGTAACAAATGCGACCAGAACCAAAAAAAAACAAAAAAATGCTCCATTGTGGCTCCCAAATAATTCGTCGACACCAGAGCCTAAGACCTCGGACCGCCTGTTCACGGTCATGCTGGTCACGTCCCAGTACTGCTCCAACATTGGGATACTGTTGCTTGGCAACTACGGCTTCACCTACCCAATCTTCCTTACCGCATGTCACATGGTGCTGCAAGAGATTTTGCTTTCTTCTTAAGGATAATTAATGTTTCATTGTTTAGTGTCCCGTTATTTGATTGAGTGAATTTGAAGCTTAACTCATTTTCCCCTTCCGCACATGAATTTATATAAGATTTATTTACTACATATTTTTCTGAATTTATATAACCATTTGATTGGAAATGTTTGAATTGCCAATGTTAAGTTTTCAAGCATTGAAAAAAACTATAACCAACACAACTCTATGGAAATATCAAGGTTGTTTTTTTTATAGCTAGACATGTTAAAATTGAATGAGATTCTAGCCTGTAGGGTGGCATCATTATATATATGTTTTTTTAAAAGTAATGATTTGCTTTGGATAAGGGGGCAACTTAAGTTTATACTTTTACTACAAAGTGGTTAGTTGTAATATTTCAACAATTGTTAGGGGGTTTAGTTTGATATATTGGGATACAGGGTTGTGATAGGTTAATTTGAATGGTTGCGTTTGATTTTATTGGGTTTACAAAATTAAAGGTGTTAGAGACCACGACATGCATGATAAAAATTGTCACACAGATTCAATCTCAGAATTCTTAGGGACAATCATAACTCGTGTGACATTAAAGGCAATTAACGGTCATTTGATTGATGACCTAGACATATGTAATTTGTGATAATACGAATCATGTATCATCAAATAACATTTTGAACCTTGGATGGATTAGGATTTTTCTTATTTATCGAAAGGATATGATTTTTAAAGTTTCTTACTGTATGATTTCAAAATTTGAAAAAGATTAATTTAAATTTAAATTTAAATTTTGTATTTTAATTTATGATTTCCTTAATGCATAAATGGTGCATAATAAAAATTGTCGCACATGATTCAATGCCAAATTTGTAAATTAAACGAAACATAATATATTAACTAAAGTATATTATATTGTGATACTATAAAAACAAAAATTAAAACAACAAATCATATGAAAAGTGGTCGCCCTTCTTTTCTTTTCTTTTCTTTTCATCACCCACCAAATTAATTTTAGTATGATCATTGCTCCGAAAAACATATGTTAGAATTGTATAGATTTATAAACAAGAATATGATCACAATATTTGAATGCAAATTAAAAAAATACACAAATATATAGTATAAAAATCTTTTATTGAAGTCAATGTGCATATAATATTAAAAATATTATATAAGATGCTAGAGAATAATTTGAAACAACATATTACTCTCAATCAATAAAAATTAAGCAGAAAGAAAATTTCATTAGTTTTCTAAAAAATTAGTTTTTTATAATATTCTTCTAAGAAACTTTCAAAATGTGAAAACTAAAATATAAATTCAATTAAATATCTTAGGAGCAAAATAATGATCTAATTATGTTCATGAAGCTTTACATTGGCTTATTGAATGCTTACATTTTAGTTACATAATTAAAAAATAACCTAATTAACAAAAGCATATAATAACATGATGTCACAAAAGCGATAAAATCAAATAAGTGATAGTGAAAATGTTTTTATATCAAACTTATAATATTAAAAAAAATAGAAAATTAGCAATAATAACAAATTTTGGACAAACATTGAAACAACAAAAAAAAACTTATAGAGGCGAGATTTCAACATGAAAAAAACTTACAAAAGAAAACAATGAAGTAATGCATATAACACTAATTAAAAATCAAGATTAATATGATAGTTCAACAAAAAAAATGCGTTATTAAATATTATTGACGAAAATTATGATTGTCTTATACAATATATGCACTTCTATAAAAAAAAAATTGCCTAAATTTATTATAATAATTTAAGATCGGGAAAAAAAGGGGAGAAAATTCTAATAAAAACAAAAAAAAATAATTGAACTTCTTAGTGCACAAACATGCATAATTGAACAAAGTAAACAACTTTTAGAAATAAGCTTACTTGTATGGATTGTTTGAGTGTATATTTGAGTATTTGAGGACCAAAAACCTGATGAATATAAGTTTTGTTAAGTTGTCTAGATTTAAAAGAATAAGTTAATGAACTTATCAATATAACAAGAAGAAAAATTAAGAAGCCAAATTTGATATGGGGTGACATATATTGTGAGACCAATTAAAATGATTATTTGTTGTATATTAAAAAACAGTTTTGTATATTTTCAATTATCCTTAATAAACATATAGTAATGATCAACACTTAAAATTATTAGAAACTCTAATAAAGACATGAAAAGTTATTATTTATAAAACATAAGTTAAATTAGTACAACAACCATTATATTGTCACCATTAATAAATATAGTAATTAAGCATAAATAATAAGCACTACAATCAAATATTTGTTTAGCAACACAAATGGTATATATACTCAATTAAATCAAACCTACCTACTTTGATAACAAAAATTAGAGAATAGATAACCACAAGATTTTAAATAGCAGCAAATACTTTACACTATCATTGAGAGTGTATTTATATTATTCAAATATTAATAAAATTAAGAAATCGAAATATTCACTAAGAGCAACTCCAAAAGAATATTTATTTTATCTTTATTTTACTATTTCAACTTTACTAATCTCAATTTTATCTTTATCTTGATTAAAGTATTAATTTTTAATTTTTTAAATACATGTGAAAATAATGAAAAGTGAAAAGAGATAAAAAAAAAGTATTATAATATCAAATTATCTTCACAAATAAAGAGAGAATTATTAAAATATCTCTCTATTTTTTTAAAAGAATTAATATAATATTATTTGACTTGATGTATTTGAATAAATTAATTAAAAAAATTTCCCAGTTGTTGTACGTGCAATATGACATATTCCGTGGTGGATGGTGGTGAGTTGTTTCATACGATATCTAACTATGGTGGTGAGGTGTTGTACGTGTTTCCCTAACGGATAACGATCGAGTCAGATCAGATCTCGTTCGCTAGCCATCATGAGTGATATCGTCGTCAAGAGAGTATGCCACCTCCATCATCACATCATTTAGTCGACATCGCTATGGCTCAGATCTACTGCAGAAGCTTTGGGGCAAAAATGGCATAGAAAAAGAGAGAATTACAGTGTGTTTGCATTATACACATTGTGTTAATATATATATATATATATATATATATATATATGTCATATCAAATAATTTAAGAACTCATAGTGGATTTAATAAATTTAAATTTTTATTAAATTTTAGTTAAAAAATATTAAAAGATCTTTGCAGTCAATAAAATAACCATAAAAGTAACTAGTTATGTTTTATTGGCCAAATCTAACGAGTGAGTTCCTGTTAGCTATTCTTTCTTTAAAATAGAATAATATATTTTATCCCCCCTCCCTCTTCTCTCCTTGCCATATCAAACAATCTAACACTAAATTGAATAAGATATTCATCCATACGAAACTTGATAGCAATCACGTATAATAATAACCAATGCTTACCTCACCCATCAATAAAAAATAATAACCAATGCTTACCTCACCCATCCATACGAACTTGATAGCAATCACGTATAATAATAACCAATGCTTACCTCACCCATCAATAAAAAATTAATTAGAACTTCTTAGTGCACAAACATGCATAATTAAACAAAATAAACAACTTTTAGAAATAAGCTTACTTGTATGAATAGTTTGAGTGTATGTTTGATCATTGGAGGACTAAAAACCAGATGAATAAAGTTTTGTTAGTTTGTCTAAATTTAAAAGAATAGGTTAATAAACTTATCAATATAAGAAGAAGAAGAAAAAGACAAATTTGATATGGGGTGACATATTATGAGATTGATTAAAATGATTATTTGTTGTATATTAAAAAATAGTTTTATATATTTTCAATTATCCTTAATAAATATAGTAATGATCAACAATTAAAATAATCAGAAACTAATAAAAACATGAAAATTTATGATTTATAAAGCATTTGTTCAATAAATATTTAGTACAACATAACACTACCTACAAATATTTAAATCAAATATAACACTTAGCCATAGATGATAAGCACTACAATCAAATATTTATTTAGCAACATAAATTGTATATACTCAATTAAATCAACCTACAAAAGCTTTGATAACAAAAATTAGAGAAGAGATAACCACAAGATTTTAAATAGCAACAAATCCTTTAAACTATCATTAAGAGAGTATATTTATATTATTTAAATATTAATAAAATAAGAAATCAAAATATTCACTAAGAGCAATTCCAAAAGAATTTTTATTTTATCTTTACATTTGAAGAATGTTTTTATTTATTTCATTATTTCAACTCCAATACTCATCTCAACTTTATCTTTATTTTGATTAAAATAATATTTTAAATGTTATTTTATTTTATTTTAAAGATTTCTTTATTAATACACGTAAAAAGAATAAAAATTGAAAAGATATAAAATAATATTATAATATTAAATAAAAACCGACTTCATCACCATAAAGAGATAATCTTTCATCTCCACAAATAGTAAAAAAATATAATATTATTTGACATATTTGAATAAATTAAAACTTTTTTCTCTATTGATAAGAGGGATCATGGTTGAGTCAAATCAGATCTCGTTCCCTAGCCATTGTGATTTGTGAGTGTTTGTCGTCGTCGAGAGAGCATGCCACTTCAATCATCATAACATTTAGTCAACATTGCTGCGGCTCAGATATGCACAAGCTGTCTTTGGGGCAAAAATGGCTCAGGAAAAAAGAGAATTGCATGTGTTGCATCATACATATTGTGTTTATATTTATATATATACATATATATGTATATATGTATGTATGTATGTATATATAATTGTCATATCCAATAATTGTCATATATATATACACACACACATTGCTACTTCCATCGCTTGGCTCTTTAGTCATCAGTGATTGCTCAGGTTTGACATCCATCCCAGACCAGTTGCTGCTTCCATTGCTTCGCTCTTTAGAAATCAGTGATTGCCCAGGTTTGACATCCATCCCAGACCAGTTGCTGTTTCCATGGCTTTGCTCTTTATTCATCAGTGATTGCCCGGGTTTGACATCCATCCCAGACCAGTTGCTGTTTCCATGGCTTCGCTCTTTATTCATCAGTGATTGCCCGGGTTTGACATCCATCCCAGACCAGTGACTGCCTCCATCGCTTTCCTTTTTAGAAATCGATGTTTGTCCGCTGTTGGCTCACGAATTCGCAAAGGGGAAAGGACGATATTGGCCCAAACTCAAGTTCATTCCTCTTGTCCAGATCGATCGGCGTTCCGTATTTGATTGACCCAACCGAGGGTGTGTCAATTTGATTTTATTGCCGCCAACCACAAGTGTTACTAATAAATGCTTTCCGTTTAGTTTTACTTTCCCCCACTTTCTTCTTCCCCGCACAAATAAATAAATAAATAAATAAAACAATACAAGATTTGCCTAGACTTACAGATTTCGGAGGCTTTTTCTTGTTTTTCTGCCTTTTCTGGGTTTACCATTTTAACTTTTCACTCAAAAATAGCTCTTTGTTCATCGTGTAGAATGCCAGCCAGCCATCATGACCACATACAAAAATATATTTACAATCTTTTTTCCTGTAATCTTACTTTCAGTGATGCATAAATTTGATATAACTTAATAATATATATGACCAACTGAAAGTTAATTATTAGTTGGTTGTTATTGATATTTCCTTAGATGTAATTGTCGCTATTGTTCATGGGATTGAATTGTGGAACTATGATTGATGTTAAAATGTTAATGGTGAAGCTGCACAAATATTTCTTACAGTTTTTAATTACTTAAAAGTTTAAGTCATTGTCCGGAATTGACTTGTATAAATAGTTCGTAGAAATGGCTATGGATAAGAATGTGGGGTGGCATTAAAAAGCGTACTTATTTTAATATTTCATTTAAATAACTTTCCATTGGTTTTACTGTTATATAAATTTGGAAACAATCAAATTTCTTGTAACATTTCTTCACCCGTCACCCTTGAATTGACTTGTAATAAATGGAGGGGAATGCAATTAAGATGGGATTAATATTAACAAGGTGATGCAATTTTCATCAATGTAGTGGAAATAAATGCCCGATTACGGCAAAGCCCCCCCTTGGGGCGACTGATACTAACCATCCTCTTGTGCTTCTCCATGAAAGTTTCATCATGGTCGTCCTGTTTTGACGTAGGGGCGATTCATCACGCCAATGCCATTCATGCCCCCCTCGATCCCGAAACAGCACAGCAGAGTCGCTCTCCATCGCCTCGACCAAAATTGACGCTCCCATCCCCATTTCCAAGAAACCTACGGGTTGTACGCTGCCTGTTTGATAAAATTGCCCACAGGGACAGTGTCTTCTGGATCGTGATACTGAACTTGTATATATGTTTGTGTGTTGTTTAGCGCTATCATGTGTTGGGTCGTTGAAAGACATTCAGTCTGTCCAAGGAGAAAGAAAAGGCAGAGAGAAAGACATGTGATGAGATGATCATTGGGTCCATTCCCGTTGGAAGTTAAAAGCGAGAACAGGTGGCCTCACTACAGAAATCAGTTCAAAAGAGTATATCAGCAGATTTGGTGAATGCAGATTTCACTTCTAGACAGAAAGACCTTTGGCTTTGGATAACTCAGGAGGATTGGTGACATTCCAGCAATTGAGGAGTTTGTTTTCCTCCAGTTATAATTTGATGTTTGTTAAACAGAGAGGCCTTAATGGCTAACCACTTTTCTACTTGGTGTATCCAAATCTGGATCATTCTTAATACTAATGCACCTCATGTATTCCCTCCTCGAATTTTGTAATCATCATGGGGTCATATTTCTTGAAATTTCAACAGCCTAAATCCTATTATAATTAATGAATTATTTCTTTATTAATTATGAAAGAAGTAGATGTGGGCACAGGAGTTGTTCCTTTATATCTCAGGGACTATTCAAACTAAAGTGTTACAGGGAGACTACTTTTCTTTTCGTGGAGAAACTGAATAATATCTTATATACATTGGGGCTAACTGATTTTACTAAGGCAGCCAAGCTCAGACGATATACCAGACACTTATCTGACGATTTAGTGCAATTTGAGGTTCCCGTGTAGAGTTTTAAATCGGAGACATCTTCATTAGAAAGATTTTTAACTGCCTATTTGAGTGACCATCCAAGAAAACATCTGTAATCTGCAAAGCACCATGAGACTTTATCCTTTAACAACATCCATCATACAAGAAACTAATTCATCTGTGCTTAACTGTCATCCAGAGACAACAAACATACTGAAATTACCCTAACAAAGGTTGTGATGTTAGCTGAGTAGAGTTGACTGCAGTGGCTCAAATGAAACCAGTGTTGTGCGGGGATGCGGTGGTAAGAGTATAAGACAGTGGGTTGGGACAACTTGACTATAACTTAATTGAACAGCCCTTAAATTCAGTCATGCCTTCACCGAACTCCCCAAGAGTCAAAACACCTTCCCGCCAACACCTCCAACCATACCAGGCCACACAACAGGCTTCCCTTCCTACTTCCTAGGCTACGCATGCCAGACCAACGCCAGAGCAACCAATGCCAAGAAAAGACTGGAGAGAAGAAGAAAATAAATACACAGCCATGGCAACATACGCCACCGGCCAACCACAATACACAGCCTAGCCAAGGAAAACCATTACTAGATTGGCCGTCACTGCCCACCCCCAAAACCCAAATAAAACCTTATTTGGACCACTGCATTGATTCATCAAATCAAGGGAGAAATTCATCATCAACCAGACTATAGAATGGCGTCTTTAAACAAAATCCAACGGAAAAACTCAAGGGAGAGACTCGTCAATGGACCACTGCATCACATTCACAGGGTTTTAATACATCCGTGTGGACCACTGCATCACATCAATGGAACAGCCGAGTGGTGTGGAGTCCAACGCGCTTAGCTGACTTAGCAGCTCCATCTACTCGTCAACTGTGTGTGTGTGTGTGTGTGTGTGTGTGGGGGGGGGGGGGGGCTTCTTTTCTCATTCAATCACTACTTATTTCAGATCTCTGTTTCTCCGGTAGTCACCCTTTTATTTCAGAACCCACTCAGCACTCGCACTCGCACCAAATTAGTAACACGAAGCAGAAAAATCCCAACAACCTGCAAGTCGCGGAGATATTTCTGTCGGCGTCCGTGCAGGTGCTGTTCGACAAGCTGGCTTCTCGCCAGCTGCTCGAATTCGCAACGCGACGAGGAATCCGCCCCCGTCTCAAGAAGTTGGAAGCAAATCTCAAAATGATCATCAAAGTGATTACCCATGCTGAGAATATGCTGTTTCGAGAAACGGAGGTTGATGAGTGGTTGGAGGAAGTCAGGGCTTACGATGCCGATGACTTCTTGGATTGAAGTCAACACCAGGGCTATGCAGCTGCTTATGATTATTGATTTTAGTTGGACGGTCCTGACTCGTGTGACATTCAAGGCAAGTAATGGTCATTTGGTTGATAGATAATACCAGTTATGTATCATCAAATAACTTTTTGAACCTTGGATGAAATGGATTTTTCCTAATTACCTAAAGAATATGATTTTTAAAGTAAGTTACGCGCGCTAGAACTATTTTTAAAATTTGAAAAAGAATAACTGAAATATATTTTGTATTTTAATTTATGCTTTCCTTAATGCATAAATAGTGCATGATAAAAATTGTCACACATGATTCAATGTCAAATATGTAAATTAACCGAAACATAACATATTAACTAAAGTATATTACATTTTGATACTATTAAAACATAAAATAAAACAATAAATCCTATGAAAAGTGGTCAAGCGTCTTTCTTTTCTTTTGTTTTCATCACCTGACAAATTAATTTTAGTATGATCAGCTTCTGTCATGTGAAAACCTATAGTTAGATTTGTACAGAGTTATACAGAAAAATATGAGCATGACATTGGAATGGGAATTAACAAAAATGCACAAATATATAGTACAAAAATCTTTTTTAAAGTCAATGTGCATATAATATTAAAAATATTAGATAAGATGCTACAGAATAATTTGAAATAACATATTAATCTCAATCAATAAAAATTAAGCAGAAAGAAACGTTTTTTAGTTTCCTAAAAAATTAGTTTTTTATAATATTCTTCTAATAAACTTTCAAAATATGAAAACTAAAATATAAATTCAATTAAATATCTTAGGAGTAAAATATTGATCTAATTGCGTTCATGAAGCTTTTCATTGGCTAATTGAATGCTTACATTCTAGTTACATAATTAAAAAATAGCTTAATTAACAAAAGCAAAAAATAATATGATGTTACAAAAATGATAATTAGTGAAAACATTTATATATCAAACTTATAATATTAAAAAATAGTAAAATTAGCAATAATAAAAAATTCAATAACAAATTTTGGACAAACATTGAAACAACAACAACCAAAAAACATACAAAGACGAGAATTTAATATGAAAAAAACTTACAAAAGAAAACAACAAAATAATGCATATAACACTAATTAAAAACCAAAATTAATATGATAGTTAAACAAAAAAATGCATTATTGAATATTATTGATGGAAATTATGATTGTTTCATACAATTTGTTCACTTCTAAAACAAAATTGCCTAAAATTTATTATAATATATCAAGATCAGGAAAAAAAAGATGAGAAAATTCTAATAAAAACAAAAGTAAAAAATTAATTAGAACTTATTAGTGTACAAACATACATAATTAAACAATGTAAATAACTTTTAGAATAAGCTTATTTGTATGGATTGTTTGAGTGTATATTTGATTACTGGATGACCAATAACCTGATGAATGTAAATTTTGTTAAGCTATCTAGATTTAAAAGAATAGGTTAACAAACTTATCAATATAACAAGAATGAAAAAAAAAAAAGAAGACAAATTTGATATAGGATGACATATATTATGAAATTGATAAAAATGATTATTTGTTGTTTATTAAGAAAAGTTTTATATATGTTCAATTATCCTTAATAAATATAGTAATGATCAATACTTAAAATTATAAGAAACTCTAATAAAAACATGAAAATTTATGATTTATTAAACATAAGTTCAATAAAAAAAATAGTGCAACATACCTATTATACTGTCACCATAACACTTAAGCATAGATGATAAGCACTGCAATCAAATATTTGTTTAGCAACAAATCCTTTAAACTATGAGAGTATATTTATATTATTTAAATATTAATAAAATTAAGAAATAAAAATATTCACTAAGAGCAACTCCAAAATAATTTTTATTTTATCTTTACATTTGAAGAATATTTTTATTTATTTCTCTATTTCAACTCCAATACTCATCTCAGTTTTATCTTTATTTTGATTAAAATAATATTTAAATTTTATTTTAATTTTTGAAAATATTTTTTTATTAATACATGTGAAAATATAAAAAGTAAAAAGAAAAGAAAATAATATTATAATATTAAATGAAGAGTGACTTTATTCCTGAGATAATTTTTCATCTTGACATATAATAAAAAATTAATATAATATTAATTGACTTCATATATTTGAATAAATTAAAAAAAATCCGTATTCATAACGAGAGATCATGATTGAGACAGATCAGATCTCGTTCCCTAGCTATTGTGAGTTTTTGTCGTCGTCGAGAGAGCATGCCACTTCCATATCATGACATTAATTAGTCAACATTGCTGCGGCTCGCACAAGCTGTCTTTGGGGCAAAAATGGCTCAGGAAAAAAAAAGAATTAAGTGTATGTTTGTATCATACACATTGTTTATATATATACATATATATATTATCATATCAAACCATCTAACAATAAATTGGATAAGATATTCATCAATACGAACTTGATAGCAATCAAGTATAATAATAATCAATGCTTATCTCCCCCACGAGGCAAGACAAGGGCCTTATAATCGAAAGAAAAAGGACTGTTGTCAGCACGAAAGGGACAGAAAATGTTCGCGGCAATCTGTATGTTCAACCAAACAAAAAACAACATATTTATAAATACAACTAAAAAGAAAAAGAAAATATTGATATAACAACAAATAAAAACAATACATACGAAGTCCGACCAACTCCAAGTCCAACCCTCTATTTTCTTCAGAACTAGGAGCTGAGAAAAGACATATTGGATGCATCTTTTCGCCATATATATAATAATAATTAAACAACATAAGAATTAAAAAGTAGAAGGTTGGTGAAAATAATTGGAGCCAATGTGATGATGAGGAAATTATAATAATTAATGTATATATAAATGTTTTAAAAAAAGGAGATGGAAAAACTAACACTACCCTGTGTAAAAGGTAAAAAAGTGTCAATACATAAATTTCATTGCTGAATTTTTTCTTTCCCGAGGACGAAGACTTCAAAATTCCACCCAAAAAAAACATTTATCGATCTCAGAGAGTTAGATTGATTTTTTTTTCTTCTATGGAAGAGAGCCGACCCATTTATTGGGATTAAAAAAATAATGAGAAAGCGTCACATATAAATGG
Source organism: Taxillus chinensis (assembly GCA_023512835.1). Classification (NCBI taxonomy): domain Eukaryota; kingdom Viridiplantae; phylum Streptophyta; class Magnoliopsida; order Santalales; family Loranthaceae; genus Taxillus; species Taxillus chinensis. The sequence goes on from CM042090.1 coordinate 12,716,947, forward strand.
AAACAAAGTGATTTTTTAAAGATGGGATATATCATTACTTCAATTCAAAATTTGAAGCGGCGTCCACTTTGGGTTGAGTACCGGATTGTGATTGTTTTTTCCTGATCGTTTGATTTTATCTTATTTCACGATTCTATATTCATTTATAATGCAAGATTTGGGTGAGATTTGGTTTCTGCATTTCAATTGATTCTTATGATATCAACTTTTAAAAAATTAGGTTGCCCATTTTTGTTGCTTTGAAGGACTCGTTCAGCATCATAAGGCAATCAATCGACATTTAAAACTCCTGCAATATATCAACACGGTAACGTTTTGATTAAAAATAACAGCTTGGTATATTAGAATTTTAGTTAATAATACCCTAATGTTGATTTATTTTTTCCTTAACTATGATTTTACTCGATTTATTCTTTCTGTTCATTTTTTTTTCTTAAATAAAACCCAAACATAAGTTTGTCCATCACGCATCCAAAATTACAGGGAAGGGGGCCGGCCGTTGGGGAGGAGGGCACAGCAGGGAGGAGGGGGCCTGGGGAGGAGGGACCAACGACGGGGGGAGGAATGGGCCATGGGGAGGGGGGGACCGCCGCTGTCGCTGGAGAGAAGGGCGCTGCAGGGAGGAGGAAGGGTTCTGTTATGAATAGAGCCCTACTGACAATTATCTATTGGAATTGATGTAATTTTATTGGGAATTTGTGTTGAAAACGAAGAAGAAATATCAAGACACAAAGCACACTATTATGGCAGACAATATTTGCAAATAGGCTCACGACTATAAATGCCTATAATTTTGAAGATAGGCTCTTGACAAGGGGTGTATTTCTCTCTTCAACTTTTCTTCACGTTAATTCCCATACAACATATATCTTACATATATAAATACACACCTTACCATTAATATTTAGGTCCCACACACAATAATCACATACAGATCACTATTCATGCAATTAATTGCGTTGGGACATCTTCTACGGCTATTACAACACACACATCACTTCCAACACACACATCACCATCACTTGCAGACTTACACTCTCACACAATTAATGCCAGCACACATTATTCGGCGCCTCCTTCACAGCAAAAAACTCCAAAGCATATCTTCAATCGGCGGCGTTCGTGCAGGAATATCTTCGGCGCACGGCATATCACATGTTTCATTTGGCGCATGGCATATCACATTTATTACATAAGTATTTAATTTTAATTTGCCTAAATCAACAATTTGTATAATTATTAAATAATACCTGAGCACATCCCCTTCTTAGAAGACCACGCCCACGAGGTCTGGAAACTGTAGCTTGAGTTGCATCTTCCTTCGATCCGCCTTTCCATGGAATTAAAACTTCAGTTCTAGCTTTCTTTCCTTTTTTGTATATTCTACAATCCAAAACCTTATCCGGTTTCACCCACTCAAGCCATTCCTGCGATTTCTAATTTTAGTAATTCGTCGACATCAGATCCTAAGACCTCGGACCGCTGTTCACAGTCGTGCTGGTCACGTCCCGATATGCTCCAACATTGGGATACTGTTGCTTGGCAACTACGGCTTCAGGTCCCCAATCTTCCTTACCGCGTGTCACATGACGCTGCAAGAGATTTTTCTTTTTCTTAGTTTGGTGTATGTTTTTAGTTTTCTGTTATTAAAAACTGTATTCAAAAACTTTAAATTTGAAGCTTAGTTATTCGAAAAACTGTATTTCAAATGTCCCGTTATTTGCCTGAGTGAATTTGAAGCTTAACTCATTTTTCCCTTTTGCACATGAATTTAGATAAGTTTTATTTATTTATTTACTCGTATTTTTCTGAATTTATATAACCATTTGATTGGAAATGTTTGAATTGCCAATGTTAAGTCTTTAAGCGTTGAAAAAAACTATAACCAACACAACTCTATGGAAATATCAAGGTTGGTTCTTTTTTTATAGCTAGACATGCTAAAAGGGAATGAGATTCTAGCCTATAGGGTGGCATCATCATATATATATGTTTTTTAAAAAGTAATGATTTGTTTTGGATAAGGAGGCAACTTTAGTTTATACTTTTACTATAAGGTGGTTAGTTGTAATATTTTAACAATTGTTAGGGGGTTTAGTTTGATATATTGGAATACAGGGTTGTGATAGGTTTGAATGGTTGCATTTGATTTTATTGGGTTTCAAGACATCTACATTTTTTAATAATACGTGATAAAAATTGTCACAAAAATTCAATCTCAGATTTCTTAATGATGTTTCTAACTCGTATGACATTAAACGCAAGTAATGTTCATTTTGTTGATGACCCAAGCATTTGTGATTTGCAATAATATGAATCATGTATACCTTGATTAGGATTTTTCCTAATTACCTAAAGAATATGATTTTTAAAGTTTGTTACTGTACGATAGAACTATTTTTAAAAATTAAAAAAGTATAATTTAAATTTAAATTTTATATTTTAATTTATGATTTCCTTAATGCATAAATAGTGCATAATAGAAATTGTCACACATGATTCAATGTATAATTTGTAAATTAAACCAAACATAATATATTAAATAAAGTATATTATATTTTGATACTATAAAAAGATAAATTAAAACAATAAATCATATAAAAAGTGATCGCCCTTCTTTTCTTTTCTTTTCATCACCCTCCAAATTAATTTTAGTATCATCATTGCTCCTATCATGTGAAAACCTTTTGTTAGAATTATATAGAATTATAAAAAAAAAATATGATCATGATATTTGAATGCAAATTAACAAAAATACACAAATATATAGTATAAAAATTTTTATTGAAGTCAATGTGCATGTAATATTAAAAATATTAGATAAGATGCGAGAGAATAATTTGAAACAACATATTAATCTCAATCAATAAAAATTAAGAAGAAAGAATTTTTTTTTTAGAAAATTAGTTTTTTATAATATTCTTCTAAGAAACTTTCAAAATGTGAAAACTAAAATATAAATTCAATTAAATATCTTAGGAGCAAAATATTGATCTAATTATGTTCATGAAGCTTTTCATTGGCTTATTGAATGCTTACATTTTAGTAACATAATTAAAAAATAGCCTAATTAACAAAAGCATATAATAACATGATGTTACAAAAAAACAATAATATCAAATAAGTAATAGTAAAAAATTTTAATGTAAAACTTATAATATAAAAAAATAGAAAATTAGCAGTAATAGAAAATTCAATAACAACATTTGGACAAACATTGAAACAAAAAAAAACTCACAAAGCGAGAATTTAACCTAAAAGAACTTACAAAAGAAAACAACAAAGTAATGCATATAACACTAATTAAAAATCAAGATTAACATGATAGTTCAACAACAAAAATGTGTTATTGAATATTATTGATGAAAATTATGATTGTCTTATACAATTTATTTGCTTCTATAAAAAAAATTGCCTGAAATTTATTATAATAATTCAAGATTGGGAAAAACAGGGGAGAAAATTCTAATAAAAAAAATAAAAAGAATAATTAGAACTTCTTAGTGCACAAACATGCATAATTAAACAAAGTAAACAACTTTTAGAAATAAGCTTACTTGTATGGATAGTTTGGGTGTATGTTTGATCATTGGAGCGGAGGATCAAAAACCTGATGAATAAAGTTTTGTTAGGTTGTTTAAATTTAAAAGAATTGGTTGATAAACTTATCAATATAACAAGAAGAAGAAAAAGACAAATTTGATATGGGGTGACATATTATGAGATTGATTAAAATGATAATTTGTTGTATATTAAAAAACAGTTTTATATATTTTCAATTATCCTTAATAAATATAGTAATGATCAACAATTAAAATTATCATAAACTAATAAAAACATGAAAATTTATGATTTATAAAGCATATGTTCAATAAAAATTTAGTACAACATAACACTACCTACAAATATTTAAATCAAATATAAAACCTAGGCATAGATTATAAGCACAACAATCAAATATTTGTTTAGCAACATAAATTGTATATACTCAATTAAATCAGACCTACCAGAGCTTTGATAACAAGAATTAGAGAAGAGATAACCACAAGATTTTAAATAGCAACAAATCCTTTAAACTATCGTTAAGAGAGTATATTTATATTATTTAAATATTAATAAAATTAGGAAATCAAAATATTCACTAAGAGCAACCCCAAAATAATTTTTATTTTATCTTTACATTTGAAGAATGTTTTTATTTATTTCATTATTTCAACTCCAATACTCATCTCAATTTTATCTTTATTTTGATTAAAATAATATTTTAAATGTTATTTTAATTTTTTAATATTTCCTTATTAATACAAATAAAAAGAATAGAAAATAAAAAGAGATAAAATAATATTATAATATTAAATAAAAACCAACTTTATCACCATAAAGAGATAATTTTTCATCTCCACATAAAGTAAAAAAATCTAATATTATGTGACATATTTGAATAAGTTAAAACTCTTTTCTCTATTGATAAGAGGGATCATGATTGAGTCAAATCAAATCTCGCTCCCTAGCCATTGTAAGTGTTTGTCTTCGTCGAGAGAGCATGCCAGTTCAATCATCATAACATTTAGTCAACATTACTACGGCTCAGATATGGCTGTCTTTTGGGCAAAAATGGCTCAGGAAAAAAGAGAATTGCATGCGTTGCATCATACACATTGTGTTTATATATATATATATATATATATGTATATATGTATATATGTATGTATGATTGTCATATCCAACAATCTAACAATAAATTGGATAAGATATTCATCAATACGAACTTGATTCTGATAGCAATCAAGTATAATAATAACCAATGCTTACCTCGCGCAAGAAGTAAATCACAACCGTCAATATCGAAAGAAGAAGGAACATTGGCGGCGCGTAGGGACAGATAATGTTTAGGACAATCTGTATGTTCACCCAAACAAAATACAACATATTTATAAATACAATTAAAAAGAAAAAGGAAATACAGCGAGGAGGAAAACAACACATACGAAGTCTGTCCAACTCAAACCGTTCATATTCATCAGAAGTTGAACCTCAGAAAAGGCATGTTGGATGGATCTTTTCGCCATATAATATTAATTAAACAACATAATATTTAAAAAGTAGAAGGTTAGTGAAAATAATTGGAGCCAATTAATGTGATGATGAGGAAATTATAATAATTAATGCTTATATATATTTTTTAAAAAGGAGATGGGAAAACTACCTGCCAAAGGTACGGAAAGGCCAATACAAGATAAAGAAGGGCCAATACAAAAGTTTCATGGCTGAAACCGCACGAGCCTTGAATCGTTTAGCTAATGCCCGCCAAGGCTTGAATTTTTTCTTTCCCGAGGATGAAGACTTGAAAATTCCACCCAAGAAAGACATATTGATTGATCCCAAAGAGTTGGATTGATTTTTTTTTATTTTTTTTTTACTTCTATGGAAGAGAGCCTACCCATTTATATATATATTGGGATAAAAAAAAAAGATTGAGAAAGCGTCACATATAAATGGAAACAAATTGATTTTTTAAAGATGAGATATATCATTTCAATTCGAAATTTGAAATGGCGTCGAATTTGGGATTTGAGTACCGGATTGTAATTGAACTACAAAAATTATTGATTATACATATATATATAGTTTGGGAGATACGGCTACATATTTAGATTTTTTCCCTGATCGTTTGATTTTATCTTATTTCACGATTCTATATTCATTTACAATGTAATATTTGGGTGAGATATGGTTTCTGCATTTTGAATCGATTCTTATGATATCAACTTTTAAAGAATTTGGTTGCCCATTTTTGTTGCTTTGAAGGACTCGTTCAGCATCATTGGGCAATCAGGATCAGGATAGATAAAACTCCTGCAGCTGCAATATATCAACACGACAACGTTTTTGTTTAAAAAAAAAAAAGGACACGGTGTAGGGTGTCTACAACGTAATTTCATGAAATAAAATTCATTTCTAGGCATAGATTCTGAGATTCATCAAATCAAGACTGTAGATTCAGCCTTTTAGCTCTCGCACCAAATTTGTAACACAAAGCAGAAAAATCCCAACAACATGCCGGTCGCCGAGATATTTCTTTGGGCGTCCGTGCAGGTGGTGATCGACAGGCTGGCTTCTCGCCAGCTGCTCGAATTCGCGACGCGACGAGGAATCGATCCCCGTCTCAAGAAGTTGGAAGCAAATCTCAAAATGATTACCCATGCTGAGAATATGCTGTTTCATTGCTGCACCTTATGGGAATAGTTTCTGTGCAATTGAGTGGACGCAAACGCGCAGGTATTTGCAGATATCATAGCTTGCAAATCTACACTCTCGCTTCGCTCAATCGAAACCACAAAAATAATTGCTACGAGTCGTACAGTCTAAGCCACTGATTGAATCTCGCGTCGTCTCGCTCCGGTTCTTCCACGAGAACCGCCACTGCGGGTCGTTCTTCGTCCATGAGATCCAGAAATCGAACATGAGATCCACGTATCCGGCACCGCCATCGTCCTTGCCGGCGACGACAACGCCGTCACTGACGTCTTCATCTTCTCCGCCGCCGTCGGCATCATGGTTTCCGGTAAGAACACCCTCACCGGCGTCCACTGCTACAACAACAACAACAAGGCCGGCGGCACTGGGATCTGAAAAATAATTTAGAAAAATACCCAGGAATCAACTTTTTACTAAAATACTCGCAGCCTATTACTCCAGCCCTAACTTCACTCGCCGCCCACAACACCATCGCTATACGTCACTCTTCGGGAATAAATTGTACTTTTCTCAAGGGATTCATTTCTCATTCCTTAAAAACACATTTATCATTTTTTATATTATTTTTGACATGATTTTTGAAGGATTATAATAAGTAGAAAAAAAGTAATAAAGAAATAATATAATAATAATATTTTAATAAAATAAAAAAAATTACAGAAAAGAAAGAGATGTAATTTTTTTTTTTTATAATAAAATTGAAGAGAAAATATAAAAATGTGAATAGGAAATTCATCGTCACCGCTTTATCACATCGATGGAACGGCTGAGTGGTGTGGACCACTTCACCCTTGGGAAAGCTGCCGGTTTTGGAAGAAATTCAAATTCGATATATGGGTGGTATAGAGTGCGTGGGGGAAGAATTTTATGGAAAGGAGAGAGGAGCTTTTCCATCGCTGAAGATTTTGAAATTTGAGTCTATGGACTATGGAGAATTGGTCTACCTGGTCGTATCCCCCTGGTGGTGGCTGTGGTTTTACTCGTTTGCAAGAATTGTATGTCATAAATTGCCCAAAATTATCCATGTCCTTACCAGATTGCATTAATGTGCAGAAATTACAGGTTAAAAAATGTGATGAGTTGTTGGTTGCACTCCCAAGGCCGTCTATCTTAGACATTAATATTGGAGAATGCAAAGTGGAGTTGATGGGGTGTTTAAAGGAAGATGGAGATGCAAGTCAATTGCTGCCTTTAGTAATTAGCAGCTTGAAGGTTGAGAAGGTGGATGTGGTAGAAGCTGTTGGATCTGCATTGATGAGAATGAATATTGTTAGTAATAAAGATGTTGTGGAGGCTCATTGCCGAATGATGATGCTCGGCTCCCTGAAAATCGAAAGCATTCCAAAGCTCACGTATCTTCCTGGAGTAGTTTTACAGGGGCTGTCCCAACTTGAAGAACTGAGGATTTGGAGGTGTGAAGAGCTGACATCATTGTGGAAGATGGATGACGGGGAGAAACAAAAGTCTCACTTTCTCAACTCCCTCCGTGTTTTGGAGGTGAGAGAATGCTGCCAACTTGTTTGCTTGTCAGAAGAAAAAGAAGAAGAGACGCGGGGGAAGCAACAATGCCTGGGTTTGCCTTGCGGGCTTGAGACATTGAGGCTAAATAAATGTGACAAGCTGGAGAAGCTGCCGAGTGACCTGGCTTCTCTTCGGAAGCTGGAAATCGAGGATTGCAGGAGGCTGTCTTGTCTCCCAGAGATGGGTTTCCCATCCACCCTGGAATCATTGCGTGTTTCGGGATGCGAATTGCTCACGTGCTTATCATCATCATCATCATTCTCCACGGCCATGGCCATTGGGGCAAATGGGAATGGAATGCCTCTACCGCACTCGCTTAAAGATCTGGATATATGGAATTGTAAGAATCTGGAGTCATTAGTAGTAGGCAGCAATCGCCAAGGATTTACCTCTGCAGACTCCTCCCGGCGCTCCCTCGAATCAGTAGACATAAGGGATTGCCCAAAACTGAAATCCCTGCCGGAGGGATTAGTACACCGTCGTCTCAAGTCTCTGTCGATATCAGGCTGCCAGAATCTGGGGGATCTGTCCATCTCCTCCGTCCTCCACCAACTCACCGCTCTTGAAGAGTTGCAGATTAGTGGTTGGCCTGCAGGTCTCCTTTCCATTCAACAGGGACAGGGCGGCCCAAACCCAAACTCACTCCCCCAGGCCCCAACTTACGCTCTTTTACTATTGAGGGCGATGCCGGCCCTTCAGTGACGACCAATGACGTGCAGCTCTTCAGTGTTCCGTTGCCTCCCTCAACTTTTCTATGGATATCTAATTTCAAAAAGTTGTCCCCGGAGGCCTTTGAAGCCTCACCTCTCTCGAAGATCTATTTATCAGGGATTGCCCAGGTTTGGCATCCATCCCAGACCGATTCTTTGCTTCCATCGCCAGCTCTTTAAAAATCTTGGATTGCCCAGGTTTGACATCCTTCCCAGACCGATTTGCTGCTTCCATCGCTTGGCTCTTTAGCCATCAGTGATTGCCCAGGTTTGACATCCATCCCAGACCAGTTGCTGCTTCCATTGCTTCGCTCTTTAGAAATCAGTGATTGCCTAGGTTTGACATCCATCCCAGACCCCATCGCCTCGCTCTTTATTCATCAGTGATTGCCCGGGTTTGACATCCATCCCAGACCAGTGACTGCCTCCATCGCTTTCCTTTTTAGAAATCGATGCTTGTCCGCTTTTGGCTCACGAATTCACGATATTGGCCCAAACTCAAGTTCATTCCTCTTGTCCGTATTTGATTGACCCAACCGACGGTGTGTCAATTTGATTTTATTGCCGCCAACCACAAGTGTTACTAATAAATGCTTTCCGTTTAGTTTTACTTTCCCCCACTCTCTTCTTCCTCACACGAATAAATAAATAAATAAAACAATACAAGATTTGCATAGACTTACAGATTTCGTAGGCTTTTTCTTGCTTTTCTGCCTTTTCTGGGTTTACCATTTTAACTTTTCCCTCAAAAATAGCTCTTTGTTCGTCGTGTAGAATGCCAGCCAGCCATCATGACCACATACAAAAATATATTTACAATCTTTTTTCCTGTAATCTTACTTTCAGTGATGCAAAAATATTATATAACTTAATAATATATATGACCAACTGAAAGTTAATTATTAGTTGGTTGTTATTGATATTTCCTTAGATGTAATTGTCGCTATTGTTCATGGGATTGAATTGTGGAACTATGATTGATGTTAAAATGTTAATGGTGAAGCTGCACAAATATTTCTTACAGTTTTTAATTACTTAAAAGTTTAAGTCATTGTCAAATTCCCGGAAGCAATTTATTTATGTCCAAGCCATTTTATTTTTATTTTTTTCAATGAACTTTAATCAATGAGGCCAATGCTCGTATATACACATATCATATTGCATAATCAATTCAAAAGAGATGTTTTTTCTCACTCCCGTAGAAATGGCTATGGATAAGAATGTGGGGTGGCATTAAAAAGCGTACTTATTTTAATAGTTCATTTAAATAACTTTCCATTTGTTTTACTGTTATATAAATTTGGAAACAATCAAATTTCTTTAACATTTCTTCACCCGTCACCCTTGAATTGACTTGTAATAAATGGAGGGGAATGCAATTAAGATGGGATTAATATTAACAAGGTGATGCAATTTTCATCAATATAGTGGAAATAAATTTCCTTCCCTTGTTGTTTGGTACATGGGAAACACCACTGGAAAACACCAAAGGATGTAATGAGTTTAATGCACGATTACGGCAAAGCCCCCCCTTGGGGCGACTGATACTAACCATCCTCTCGTGCTTCTCCATGGAAGTTTCATCATGGTCGTCCTGTTTTGACGTAGGGGCGATTCATCACGCCAATGCCATTCATGCCCCCCTCGATCCCGAAACAGCACAGCAGAGTCGCTCTCCATCGCCTCGACCAAAATTGACGCTCCCATCCCCATTTCCAAGAAACCTACGGGTTGTACGCTGCCTGTTTGATAAAATTGCCCACAGGGACAGTGTCTTCTGGATCGTGATACTGAACTTGTATATATGTTTGTGTGTTGTTTAGCGCTATCATGTGTTGGGTCGTTGAAAGACATTCAGTCTGTCCAAGGAGAAAGAAAAGGCAGAGAGAAAGACATGTGATGAGATGATCATTGGGTCCATTCCCGTTGGAAGTTAAAAGCAAGAACAGGTGGCCTCACTACAGAAATCAGTTCAAAAGAGTATATCAGCAGATTTGGTGAATGCAGATTTCACTTCTAGACAGAGAGACCTTTGGCTTTGGATAACTCAGGAGGAGGATTGGTGACATTCCAGCAATTGAGGAGTTTGTTTTCCTCCAGTTATAATTTGATGTTTGTTAAACAGAGAGGCCTTAATGGCTAACCACTTTTCTACTTGGTGTATCCAAATCTGGATCATTCTTAATACTAATGCACCTCATGTATTCCCTCCTCGAATTTTGTAATCATCATGGGGTCATTTTACTGAAATTTCACCAGCCTAAATCCTATTATAATTAATGAATTATTTCTTTATTAATTATGAAAGAAGTAGATGTGGGCACAGGAGTTGTTACTTTATATCTCAGGGACTATTCAAACTAAAGTGTTACAGGGAGACTGTACTTTTCTTTTCGTGGAGAAACTGAATAATATCTTATGTACATTGGGGCTAACTGATTTTACTAAGGCAGCCAAGCTCAGACGATATACCAGACACTTATCTGACGATTTAGTGCAATTTGAGGTTCCCGTGTAGAGTTTTAAATCGGAGACATTTTCATTAGAATGATTTTTAACTGCCTATTTGAGTGACCATCCAAGGAAACAACTGTAATCTGCAAAGCACCATGAGACTTTATCCTTTAACAACATCCATCATACAAGAAACTAATTCATCTGTGCTTAACTGTAATCCAGAGACAACAAACATACTGAAATTACCCTAACAAAGGTTGTGATGTTAGCTGAGTAGAGTTGACTGCAGTGGCTCAAATGAAACCAGTGTTGTGCGGGGATGCGGTGGTAAGAGTATAAGACAGTGGGTTGGGACAACTTGGCTATAACTTAATTGGACAGCCCTTAAATTCAATCATGCCTGCACCGAACTCCCCAAGAGTCAAAACACCTTCCCGCCAACACCTCCAACCATACCAGGCCACACAACAGGCTTCCCTTCCTACTTCCTAGGCTACGCATGCCAGACCAACGCCAGAGCAACCAATGCCAAGAAAAGACTCGAGAGAAGAAGAAAATAAATACACAGCCATGGCAACATACGCCACCGGCCAACCATAATACACAGCCTAGCCAAGGAAAACCATTACTAGATTGGCCGTGACTGCCCACCCCCAAAACCCAAATAAAACCTTATTTGGACCACTGCATTGATTCATCAAATCAAGGGAGAAATTCATCATCAACAAGACTATAGAATGGCGTCTTTAAACAAAATCCAATGGAAAAACTCAAGGAGAGACTCGTCAATGGACCACTGCATCACATTCACAGGGTTTTAATACATCCGTGTGGACCACTGCATCACATCAATGGAACAGCCGAGTGGTGTGGAGTCCAACGCGCTTAGCTGACTTAGCAGCTCCATCTACTCGTCAACTGTGTGTGGGGGGCCTTCTTTTCTCATTCAATCACTACTTATTTCAGATCTCTGTTTCTCCGGTAGTCACCCTTTTATTTCGACAAGCTGGCTTCTCGCCAGCTGCTCGAATTCGCAACGCGACGAGGAATCCGCCCTCGTCTCAAGAAGTTGGAAGCAAATCTCAAAATGATCACCAAAGTGATTACCCATGCTGAGAATATGCTGTTTCGAGAAACGGAGGTTGATGAGTGATTGGAGGAAGTCAGGACTCAGGGACTGGGCTTACGATGCCGATGACTTCGTGGATTGAAGTCAACACCAGGGCTATGCAGCTGCTTATGATTATTGATTTTAGTTGGACGGCCCTGACTCGTGTGACATTCAAGGCAAGTAATGGTCATTTGGTTGATAGATAATACGAGTTATGTATCATCAAATAACTTTTTGAACCTTGGATGAAATGGATTTTTCCTAATTACCTAAAGAATATGATTTTTAAAGTTAGTTACGCGCGCTAGAACTATTTATAAAATTTGAAAAAGAATAACTGAAATATATTTTGTATTTTAATTTATGCTTTCCTTAATGCATAAATAGTGCATTAATTATAAAAATTGTCACACATGATGCAATGACAAATTTGTAAATTAAACGAAACATAATATATTAACTAAAGTATATTATATTTTAATACTATAAAAACATAAATTAAAACAATAAATCATATGAAAAGTGGTCGCCCTTCTTTTTTTTTTTATTTTATGATCATTGCTCCTGTCATATAAAAACTTTTAGTTAGAATTGTATGGAATTATAAAGAAAAATATGAGCATGACATTTGAATGGAAATTAACAAAAATACACTAATATATAGTATAATTTTTTTTTTTAAAGTCAATGTGCATATAATATTAAAAATATTGGATAAGATGCTAGAGAATAATTTGAAACAGCATATTAATCTCAATCAATAAAAGTTAAGCATGAAGAAATTTTTATTAGTTTCCTAAAAAATTAATTTTTTATAATATCTTCTAATAAACTTTCAAACTGTTAAAACTAAAATATAAATTCAATTAAATATCTTAGGAGCAAAATATTGATCTAATTATGTTCATGAAGCTTTTCATTGGCTACTTGAATGCTTACATTCTAGTTACATAATAAAAAAATAGCCTAATTAACAAAAGCAAAAAATAACATGATGTTACAAAAACAATACTATCAAATAAGTAATAGCGAAAACATTTTTATGCAAAACTTATAATATTAAAAAATAGAAAATTAGCAATAATAGAAAATTCAATAACAACGTTTGGACAAACATTGAAACAACAACAAAAAAACTCACAAAGCGAGAATTTAACCTAAAAAATCTTACAAAAGAAAACAACAAAGTAATGCATATAAAACTAATTAAAAATCAAGATTAACATGATAGTTCAACAAAAAATGCGTTATTGAATATTATTGATGAAAATTATGATTGTCTTATACAATTTATTTACTTCTATAAAAAAATTGCCTGAAATTTATTATAATAATTTAAGATCGGGAAAAAAGGAGAGAAAATTCTAATAAAAACAAAAATAAAAAATTAATTAGAACTTCTTAGTGCACAAACATGCATAATTAAACAAAGTAAACAACTTTTAGAAAGAAACTTACTTGTATGGATAGTTTGAGTGTATATTTGATCATTGGAGGACCAAAAACCTGATGAATATAAGTTTTGTTAGGTTGTCTAGATTTAAAAGAATAGGTTAATAAACTTATCAATATAACAAAAAGAAGAAAATTAAAGACAAATTTGATATGGGGTGACATATTATGAGATTGATTAAAATGATTATTTGTTGTATATTAAAAAACAATTTTATATATTTTCAATTATCCATAATAAATATAGTAATGATCAACAATTAAAATTATCAGAAACTAATAAAAACATGCATAGATGATAATCACTACAATCAAATATTTGTTTAGCAACATAAATTGTATATACTCAATTAAATCAAACCTACCAGCTTTGATGACAAAAATTAGAGAATAGATAACCACAAGATTTTAAATAGCAACAAATCCTTTAAACTATCATTAAGAGAGTAAATTTATATTATTTAAATATTAATAAAATTAAGAAATAAAAATATTCACTAAGAGCAATTCCAAAAGATTTTTTTTATCTTTACATTTGAAATGTAATGTTATTATTTATTTCCCTATTTCAACTCCAATACTCATCTCAATTTTATCTTTATTTATTTTAAAATAATATTTTAAATGTTATTTTATTTATTTTTAAATATTTTTTAATACACATAAAAAAATAAAAAGTAAAAAGAGATAAAAAAATATTATAATATTAAATAGAAAGCAACTTAATCACCTGAGATAATTTTTCATCTCCATGCATAGTAAAAAAAAAATAATATATATTATTTGCAGGGACGGAATTAGGGGGGGGGGGGCCGGCAGGGGCCATGGCCCCCCCTCAATTTTTTAATATATATATATATATATATTAAAATTATGGATTTTAATAGTAAGTTTTATAATTTATTATATGATAATTTTGTCTAACTTATTATATGATAATTTTATAAGTATTTTATGCTTTTATGTTATTAATTTTAATTTAAATGGTACTAATCGTTAATGTTAGTTTCAAGGCCAGGACAAGTAAAGCCTAAGTCTTGGCTCTAAAAATTAAATTAAAATTAAGACTTTTAGGGCTCATCTCGTTTTGACTTAACTTTTGACACAACAAACAATCAAAAATTAATTTATAATTTTGACGAATGATATATAAATTTTTAAATTTTATATTGTTCCTATAACTATAGTAAAAAATAAAAATCAATAGTTTAATTTATGAATAAGAACTTTTAATTTAATAATTACATTAGATTCCTTAAATTTCGAAATCGATCATACTAATTATAGTTTTAAATAATAATTTTTAAACATGAATTACATACTTGGCTCCCCCTAACCAATCTTTCTAGTTCAGTCCTTGATTATTTGACATATGAATAAATTAAAACTTTTTTTTCCCTATTGATAAGAGGGATCATGATCGAGTCAAATCAGATCTCGTTCCCTAGCCATTGTGAGTGTTTGTCGTCATCGAGAGAACATGCCACTACAATCATCATAACATTTAGTCAACATTGCTGCGGCTCAGATATGCACAAGCTGTCTTTGGGGCAAAAAATGGCTCAGCAAAAAAAGAGAATTACATGTGTTGCATCATACACATTGTGTTAATATATATGTATATTTGTCGTATCCAACAATCTAACAATAAATTGGATAAGATATTCATCAATACGAACTTGATAGCAATCAAGTATAATAATAACCAATGCTTACCTCGCTCAAGAGGAAAACCAAACCAGTCATAATCGCAAGAAAAAGGCATATTGGCGTTGCAATAAGGGGAAAGATAGTGTTTGCGGCAATCTGTATGTTCACCAAAACAAAATACAACATATTTATAAATACAATTAAAAAGAAAAAGAAAATAGTGATATAACAAGAAATTAATACAGCGATGAGGAAAAAACAACACATACGCAGTCCATCCAACTCCAACCGTCCATTTTCTTCACAAGTCGGATTTGAGAAAAGACATATTGGATGCATCTTTTCGCCATATAATATTAATTAAACAACATAAAAATTAAAAAGTAGAAGGTTAGTGAAAATAATTGGAGCCAATGTGATGATGAAAAAATTATAATAATTAATGCTTATATAGATTTTTTTTTAAAAGGAGATGGGAAAACTACCTGCCAAAAAGGTACGAAAAAGGCCAATACAAGGTAAAGAAGGGCCAATACATAAATTTCATTGCTGAAACCGCACGAGCCTTGAATCGTTTAGCTAAAAAAGCCCTTGAAGCTTGAATTATTTTCTTTCCCGAGGATGAAGACTTGAAAAATTCCACCCCAAGAAAGACACATTGATTGATCTCAAAGAGTTGGATTGATTTTTTTTTTCTTCTAAAGTAGAAGAGGCCGACCCATTTATATATTGGGATAAAAAAAAAAAGATTGAGAAAGCGTCATAAATGGAAAACAAATTGATTTTTTAAAAGATGAGATATATCATTACTTCAATCCGAAATTTGAAATGGCGTCGAATTTGGGGTTTAAAGTACCGGATTGTAATTGAACTACATAAATTATTGATTATACATATATATATAGTTTGGGAGATACGGCTACATATTTAGATTTTTTCCCTGATCGTTTGATTTTATCTTATTTCCCGATTCTATATTCATTTATAATGCAATATTTGGGTGAGATATGGTTTCTACATTTTTAATCGATTCTTATGATATCAACTTTTAAAGAATTTGGTTGCCCATTTTTATTGCTTTGAAGGGCTCGTTCAGCTGACAATCAAAAGGACCAATGAATCGGGAAAAGAGTTTGGAGCCTCATTACTTCAATCATTCATTCTTCCGCAACCCCATTACTTTCACATCTATGTGGAGTCCAACGCGCTTAGCTTCCTAGCAGCTCCCTCTACTCGTCAACTCTGTGTTTGTGGGTCTTCTTTTTTTCATTCTTCAACAACCGTTGCTTTCACATCTCTGCTCTCCTCCGGTTATCACCCTTCTATTTGACAACCCACCCAGTACTCGCATTCGCACTCGCACTCGCACCAAATTAGTAACACAGCAGAAAAATCCCAACAACATGCCAGTCGCCGAGATATTTCTGTCGGCGTTCATGCAGGTGCTGTTTGACAGGCTGGCTTCTCTCCGAAAAATTTCAGTTTATATAAAAAGTACATATTTTGTCAGATTCACGACGCAATGAGGAATCCGTTCCCATCTCGAGAAGTTGGAACTTGAAGCATATCTCAAAATGATCACCGAAGTGATTATCCATGCTGAGAATATGCTGTTCCGAGAATCGATGTTAATGAGTGGTTGGAGAAAGTAGAGACTGGGCTTACGAGCCGATGACTTCTTGGATCAAGTCAATACCAGGGCTATGCAGGAAGAGGAAGAGGGGTAGGCGCACAAAACCTGGGCTCTGTTTCTGCCTCTAGCTGTACTATTGCGATTGAGACGAAGGTACGTGATGTTGCTTTTCGATTCATTCCTGGTATGCATTCAAAGGGCGTGGACGAGCTCAACAGTCGTTCGGACACTATTTGTGAACGGATGGATGAGATGCGTGATGATAAATGAAGAATTGGACTAAAAACAAGGGAAAAATTGGACTGAAATTCCTAATTTTCATTGACAGGTGATTGTAGCTGGTAAGTCATGTTTCAAGTTTGACGGAGATCTTAAAATGGATAGAATCCCATACAAGCTTGCTATTCGTCATTTCACAATATTAGGCTCAAAAATGGAATCCGAGGCCTTTGAAAAACTAAAACTCTTCCGGGCATTCCAATCATTTGACCATACTTTTATGGGACACGAGGCAATTGATTTAACATGTTATGTTACATTCGAATTGTTGATGGAATTAAAATATCTCCAGGTGCTTTGTTTAAGAGGGTATTCTGTTCAAAAACTTCCAAAAGATATCGGTGATCTAATTCATAAGGCTTGTTGACCTTTCTTACACAATATTAGAAGATTGCCAGAATCAACAAGCAGCCTTTATAATTTGCAAACATTGAAACTAAAACCTTCAGAGACTTAGACACTGCCATCTCAAACTAGGAAGCTCATAAATTTAAGGAATCTTGATTGCTCTGAATCTAAATTACTTGGTAGCCATGCCAGTGAAATTGAGAAACTTATTAGCCTCCAAGCATCTAATTTCATTGTAGGCCAAGGGTTGGAGCAAGGTTGGTTAGTTGAAGTATTTATCACATCTCAAAGGGAGCATCTCAATTTCTTCTTTCGCTGCATTCTAGAGGGGCGAGAAGCGAGGCTAATGAGTAAAGAAGGCCTGCAATCATTGGAATTAGGAGTGGAATTCTGATCATGGTGATTTACAAGGCACAGACGTTTCCTTCCATGTCTTTGAGGAGTTGCAACCTTAAAAACATTTGGAAAAATTATTATCAGTGGCTGCAATGGTTTTTCCTTCCTAGATGGGTTGGCGATGATGGGTTCTCCAAAAATGAGAGTGATAGAGTTAGCAGATTGTGGAAAGTGTACCTCATTGCCACCCCTGGGAAGGCTGCGAGATATGGGCGGTATAGAGTGCGTGGGGGGAAGAATTTTATGGGAAGGAGAGCGGAGCTTTTCCATCGCTGAAGATTTTGAAATTTGAGTTTCTAAAAAAATTGGTCAACCTGGTTGTATCCCGCTGGTGGCGGCGGCTGTGGTTTTGCTTGTTTGCAAGAATTTCATGTTATAAATTGCCCAGGTATCCATGTCCTACCAGATTCCATTAATGACAGAAATTACAAGTTAGAAAATGTGATGAGTTGTTGGTTGCACTTCCAGGGCAGTCTATCTTAGACATGGATATTGGAGAATGCAAAGAGGGAGTTGATGGGGTGTTTAAAGGAAGATGGAGATCCAAGTCAATTGCTGCCTTTAGTAATTAGCAGCTTGAAGGTTAAGAAGTGGATGTGGCAGAAGCTATTGGATCTGCATTGATGAGAATAAAAATTGTTAGTAATGAAGATGTTGTGGGGGCTCATCCCCAAATGATGATGCTCGACTCCTTAAAAGCCTTGGAGATCGCAAGAATTCCAAAGCTCATGCATCTTCCAGGAGTAGTTCTACAGGGGCACCCCAAACTTGAACAACTGAGGATTTCGAGGTGTGAAGAGCTGACATCATTGTGAAAGATGGATGACAGGGAGAAACAAAAATCTCACTTTCTTAACTCCCTTCGTGTTTTGGAGGTGGAAGAATGCTGCCAACTTGTTTGTTTAGTAGTACAACAACGTGGTGAAGAAGACTTAGACAACACGGACAGAGACACAGGCATATCATCATCATCATCAGAAGAGAAGTTAGGGAAGCAACAATGTCTGTGTTTGCCCTTGCGGGCTTGAGACTTTGATGTTAAGCCAATGTGATAAGTTGGAGAAACTACCAAGTGACTTGCACAACCTCGCTTCTCTTCGGACTTTGAGTATCGAGTGTTGCGGAGGCTGTCTTGTCTCCCAGATATGGGTTTCCCATCCACCCTGGAATCATTATTTCTTGGGGATGCGACGTGCTCACGGCCCCTATCATCATCATCTCCATCATCCTCCATGGCCATGGCTATGGGGACGAATGGGAATGGAATGCCTCTACCGCACTCACTTAACGGATGGATATATGGAATTGTAAGAATATGGAGTCATTAGTAGTAGGTACTACTTTTACTCTGCAGACTCTCGTGGCGCTCCCTTCAATCAGTAGACATAAGGTTGCCCAAAACTGAAATCCCTGCCGGAGGGATTAGTACACCGTCGTCTCAAGTTTCTGTTGATAGAAGGCTGCTAGAATCTGGGAATTGTCCACTCCTCCGTCCACCACCACCCTACTGCTCTTGAAAATTTGAGTATTAGTGGTTGGCTTGCAGGCCTCCTTTCCATTCAACGGGGTTGCCTAAACCCAAACTACTCCCCCCCAACTTATGCAGTCTCACCATTGATGGCGGTGCGAGCCCTTAGTGACTCCAAATGACAAGCAGCTCTTAGTGTTCCCTTACCTCCTCCCTCTTAGCTTCTCGATGGATATCTAATTTCAAAAAGTTGTCCGGCCTTTCAAAACCTCACCTCTCTCAAAGAACTATTTATCAAGGATTGCCCAGGTTTGACATCCATCCTAGACCAGTGTTGCTTCCATCGCCGCCTTTAGAAGTCATTAATTGCCCAGGTTTGACATCCATCCCAAACCAATCCAATTGCTACTTCCACGCTTCGCTCTTTAGGCATCACGAATTGTCCAGGTTTGACATTCATCCCAGACCAATTCCTTCTTCCATCACTTGGCTCTTTAGATATCAATGGTTGTCTATGCCGGCTCACGAATTTACAAAGGGGAGAGGACGATATTGGCCCAAAGTCAAGTTCATTCCTCGTGTCCAGATCGATCGGTGTTCCATATTTGATCGGCTGAAGAATTATTAATGCTTTCCGTTATATTTTCCCCCACTTTCTTCTTCCTCCCCACCCTCGGACAAATAAATAAATAAAACAATACAAGATTTGTTTTCTCCATTTTCTGGTTTATCGTTTTAACTTTTCCTTCAAAAAACTCCACAGATAGGTTATTATAGCATTATGTATTTTGTGCAATCTTTTGTTCATAGTGTAGAATGCCAGCCAGCCATCACGACCACATACAAAAAAAAAAAAAATCTTTCAGTGATGCATAAATTAATTGTCAAATTTGTGGGTTGAGTTCCAAAAACAATGGGATCCTCCACGCTATGGATGGTAGTAGAGATTTGATATAATTTAATATGACCAACTGAAAGTTGATTATTAGTTGGTTGTTATTGGAACGTTGTGTTGTATCAAAGTATTTTTAGTCTAATGATGTAAATTGCATCTGGTGTAAAAATTTTTGAATTTGAAAACATTGCAGACAGAGATAAAGATGAATTCAAATCCTAATCTCCTTCCTTTTTACATACTGCTTATTCCATCTCACAACTAGAAGAGCTTATTTGGTGCAAGCACTGGTGTGCGCCTCCAAGCACGATCAGCCATTGAAAACAGCTGGATTCTTTTTTTAAAAACGGATGCAGGCGGGTGCAATTAAAATTTTCCTAAATAGAAACACTTTGTTTTCAAGGTAGAGTTACATCTCATGCCCCAATTTTAAGTAAAAATTCATTATTGCCCCTGATCGAACCCCATTTTTAGGTGTTGTAAGAGGAAAAGTGAACCAACCAAAAAATCCCAGTGCAGGGCTGCAGTTTTTTCTCCTGTTTGGTGCATACATTCAACGGGTTTTTTATTCCACTGACGGTCCTAATCTTGAAGGTTCAGGTGTGGGCCAGGGCACTGCAGTGTTTCATATTTTTTCTTCAAGCTTTTTAGTGTCTACTCTGTGGGATGCTCTGCTTTATTCCCATTCTATGCTGATCATATTACTCACGTTCTCAGGCATCGAGCATGTTACAGCCAGCTCAAATTGTCCAGAAAAACATCTCTTCGTGGTCTTGGCTAGTCCTCTCCCTTATGGTTTTTTTTACCGTTTGTGATTTCTTGTCCTGGTTGTTAATTTCTTTTTGTAAGTTTGATGGTGAAGGCGCTCTAGTTAGGGAACGCTTTATGATTTTGTCTTTAAGGATGCTGGGGTCTTTTGCTTAGTAGGCTTTTTGGGGGCAGCCTATTGTGAGCTTTTTGTTGCTAGTGTTTTTTTGTTGCTTAGATGGCTATAAATCTATTTGTAGGTTGCTTTATGTTGTAATCGTCCCTTGGGCCTTGGCTTTGTAGGCAACAGAATTTGTCCAGATTCTGTTCTAGCAGGTTTTGGACAGTTTCTTGTTGGTTTCTCTGGGCCAATTGTTTTTGTAGTTTTTTTTTTTTTTTGCCTGGGGGTCGTCTATCCCTAGTTAGGCTAGTAGGGAGGTATGCCTCAATTGTTGTATCTTTTTTTTTCTTTTTAATAAAATTATTATTTATATGTTAATTCTTATGTTGAAGCTACCTTTCAACTCTTACGAAATTTGTGAATTAAACTTTAGATGTCTTGTTCAATTCCCCACTAGCAATATGGTATTGACTCCACTTATTTGAGATGTCGCTTGAAAATGGTGTGTATGGGTCTGAATTCAGACCCAGACCACTTGTTGAGTGAAGAAATGAACACTACTTTGTTGTCCTCAATTGGCATGATTGCAGCTAAGTGTTGTGTTTGAATCATTATCGTGTGTCATCACGAGATGGATAAGTAGAGTTGGATCTATTAGTCCTCTTGAGAGAAATCTTTAATGGCCCTGCTATTCTTTTTTATCTATTTTCACTACAAAAAATATGAGCTATTGAGACTAAAATAGAGCAGTTATTAATTGTCTCAAATTAGGGATAAAATTTACCGTATCAAAATGCTTCAAAAAATTTAAAAATCTAACAATCATCCCAAATAAATTAAAATTTAATTTAATTTTCTTAAATAAATTAAAATTTATATTTGTTTTAAATAATAATCTCTAATAGGTTAATTTCTAGTAGCAAGAGGAAAAGCACATTAAATTTGAGACAAATAGAGAGTAAGGAGGGTAGCCTAGGGTTAGAATTTGTAATACCTCGCTACATCTGCAATTCTATATGCAAGAGACGTGATCGTTGATTCGAAGGCACAATTGTAATGACTTTTTTAAAAAGAATTTCAACGCTAAAAATCTAGTCCTAAGTGATATAAAATTAAATTTAGATTACTTTTAAACCGCGCTCAAACTGAGTCAAACGGGTTGGTTATGATCAAAGCCGATTTAGACGCTAACGAGGGTCAACTAGCGCCAATATCTCAAACGGCACTTCGGATTAGGTCATGAATCTCATTTTCTTAACCCTCTATCAT
>CM042090.1:12739761-12759616 GCA_023512835.1 Taxillus chinensis
CGACCTGTTTTTGGATTGATATAAATATGAATTCTATAAAATAACTTAGATTAAGTAAAATTGATTCAATAAAAAATTAAAAATTATCATCATAATAAAAAAAATACAGCCAATAAATGGTTATAATAGGAAAACAAACAACAAAACTCCTATGCAAAATGATAATAATAATGTTAGATCCGTTGAATTTAGTCCTCATTTTATGTTCTCAAAATCCGTTATGGTTAATTTTTTTTAATTGCTTTCGTTTTTGTTGTTCTCGATGAAGAAAAAACAAAACTTGTTTAACGATTCATTTAATACAAAAACATTAATATCTATATACATATAGTTTTAATTTCAATAAAAATATGTACACAACCCTAACCCGATCATCAAGAGAAATATAGTAATTAATAACAGAGACGTTTGGAAGTTATAGATAGAGTTTTTACACATCTAAGCATCCCAAAAAATATAAACAAATAGCCTTTAGAAACGATTCTGTTTAAATCTGCCATTTTCACACAAATAAGCATGAGCGAGCCGATGAGAAGGTTTTTTTTCCTTTTAAAAATAAATAAATAAATCCGAGCTAAGGGCTTAGACAGGTGAAAGAAGAACTCGCCCAAAAATGAAAAGTCTGATAGGAAAAACAAGATCCTAGTGAATACACATGCAGATAAAATGGTAATCAGAGTAAAGTGAAACCAAGTTTAATGCTAATAGTTGAATCAAAAAAGACAAAGTAGGTCATACCTAAATTTTCTTTGTGTGGATTACTCTAACACTTTTGCTCCTAGATTAGATTCAATTAGGTTAATGCTTGCAATAGTTGCACAAAAAATACTAGAAGGTATACCAATTAGATTTCAAATTGCCTTTTTAATTGGTATTTTAGAATAAGAAATTTATATTAAGCACCCTAAGATTTTAGGCTCTTTATGGTTTAAAAGAAGCTCTAAGAGCTTGTAATAAATGATGATCATTTATTGAATTTGGGATTTGTGAAAAGTCTATTTAAAACAACCTTGTATGTCAAGCAATATGGTTCTGATATTCTTGTTGTTTCAGTATATATTGATGAGCTTATAGGTTACAAGAAATAATACAGAGATCATATTCAGATATTCAAACAAGAGATGAATAAGGTGCTTGAAACAATAGATCTCGAATTTATGTCATTCTTTCTTAGCATAAAGATCAAGCAAGGGTGAAATGAGATTTTTATCTACCAGAAAAATAAACAAAAGAAAAACTAAAGAAGTTTTTGGATGTCAACGCAATAAGCCCTTCAATAAATCAAGATGAAAAGCTGTGCAAAGACGATGGTACTGTAAAAGTTGATGAAGAATATTTTAAGGGTTTGACTAATTACTTGATGTTTCTCACAGCAACAAAATCTGATATTTTAAATGATAAGTATTTTTTTCTTGAATTATGTATTGTCCAAATAAATTACACCTGGAAACTTCAAAAAGAGTGATTGGATATGTCAAAAATACAAATGACTTTGGTGTTTGCTTTTTGGCGAAGATTAGGAGGTTTCACTAATGATACGAGGAACACTACTTTTCTCTTGGTTATGCTATTTTCTCATGGAGCTCAAAGTTAATGTAGCTCAATATCCACTCTTGAAGCAAAGTTTATTACTCCAACTACTGGAGTTAATCAAGCTTATGGTTGAAAAAAGTTTTTACTTGATCTAAAGCAAAAGGGGAGCATGAAGGTTCTTGTTGACAACTAAGCTAATATTGTTATCCCTCGTAATCTTCTGTTTCTTGGGAAAACTACACATTTTAACATCAAGTTATTCTTTTAAGGGAAGTACATAAATATGGAGATGTTAATCATGTTCATTGCATATCTAAAGATCAATGGATAGATTTGTTTGCGAAAGCCACTGTCAATTGCAGTGTTTACGGTCAATATTGGGTATTTGCAGCTACCAAAACAAGGACGAGTGTTATAATTTCTTTAGATCAAAATTATTTTTAAAATTGATGGAGTATAAAGTTGACTACTAGCCCAAGCAGTTTATATGTTTTGTTTTATTTTAATTATGTCAATATTTATCCTTAATTTTTAGGCACGCGATTAGTAATCGTAGAGATCATGGTAATAGTATAGAAATTTTAGGATTATGGTGTTAGTGGGCTTTTTTTTTATGGTTTTAAATATTATAATTTTCTTAATGAAATTTGGGTGTACGTAGCTTTCAAAGCCTTCTTCTTCTCCATAATTATTTTTATTCTTGCTCTGTGAATCTTAAAACATACGGTATCCATACCAGGGTTTTGCGTCCGGAATCGGATGGCGACCCAGCCGTTCTTGGGCACGGCAATGGTGTTCTGCAGCGGCGGGTCGAACAGGTTGTACCTCAAAAGGATCCTTCTCTTTATCGAAGTTGCCGAATCCCCAACCCAGCACCAAGAAGCTGTGCCCATGCAAATGCATGGGATGGTCCGTCCCCGCCATCAAATTCGTCCCCTGCAGCACTATCTCCACCGTGGAGTTGTACTCCAGCACAAACACCTGCCTCGTCCTCTTCGGCGTCTCAAACTCTAACGGCATGTACTCCGCCGTGTAGTCGAACTTCACCGGCGGCTTTGCCGGAAAATGCCAACCAACCACCCCCTTAATCCTCCTGTAGTAGGACTGGAGCACGTCAATCGAGGGGTTCTCGAAGCTGATGTTGTTCATGCTGGCGGCCAGGCGGGTGACGTTCGGCCCTTGGCACGTGTCATTCGGCGCCCCGCCAGGGCACGGGAAGCCGTTGACGGAAAGCGTTATAAATAGCTTGGTCGTCACGTTCATGGGGACGTACACCGGGTGCTCCAGCGATCCCAGGCTCCGGAACTGTGACGTGAAGGCGACTGAGGCGTTGGTGTCGTTGAAATATGGGAGGTCGGGGAGGGTGGGAGGCGGCGGTGGCGAGGAGGCGGAGGAGTTGGTTTTGTAGGCAACGATGGCAGTGGCGGTGGTGTTGTCATACTCGACGCCGGAGGCGCTGGAGTATACGCGCGCCGCCATGTAGTAATTGCCGGGGGACTGGTTGGCGGTGAGGAGGACGTCGATGGTCTGGCCAGGGGAGATGGCGACGTAAGTGGAATTGAAGGGCTTGCCGTAGCTGCCATCCGTACCGACAACGGTGAGGGAGTGGTTGGCGATGGCGAAGAAGAGGATGTCTTGCATGACGGCGCCGACTAGCCGGAGGAGATATGTCTTGCCCTTTTCCACTTGTAGCTTGAACGTATCTGCAACAATAACAACACAATACGTAACGTACAATGCTACATATATATATATATATATATATATAAGAAAAAGTAAGTCATGATTTGCGTTGGATTATAGTTAAGAGATGGGATTGGACCTTGTTTGGAGCAAGGATAGAAATCGCCGGGTTGACCATTAATGGTGTAAGCATCAGAAACGTTCGGATCTCCACCCGTCCGTCTCATTTCATCTAGAACATCATTTATGTCACTTTTCCACCATTCTCCTGCATTCATGGATGAACAACATATATGCATAATGGTAGAGGCGGAGTGAGATTCAACATAATATAACATAAAAGGAATTTTCTATCGCGCTAATATATATTATTAAGTCCTTCAAAGTATCCTAGCATTTTTTGCGCTCAAGAAAAAAAGTCGACGGCTTTAGTGTTTTTTTTTATGTGTATTTCATTTCATTTTTTCTTTTTCATGCTATTTTGTAGACATCTTTTCCTAATCTACATATTTTTTTGGCAGCACATTATTCATTTAATGCAAAACTTTCATTCTTTTTTAATCTTCCTAAAACGTTGTCTGTAACATATACTTTGATTTTATTTATAAATATATCAACAACAAATTTATTTTAAAAAAAAACCAGGTGAGGCGGGCCTCCTCATAATATTTATGACCATTCTCTCTCTGTTATAGCTTCCGTTGCATCCTCTCATGTTTGTTTTTGGTGGTTAAATTTTCTATATAAGTCTATTTTCCTAAATTTAGGGAAAAAAGTTAAAAAAGTTATAAAATCAATCCTACATGATCGTATATTTAACTTTCTTTATAGGATTTGTACAATATTTTCTTATGTATTGGGAAGCACTATTCGCTCCCATAATTATTAAATTATATTTAAAATTTTTCTCTCACCTCTCTCCGTACGTTTCCCATAATATTAACTTTTATTTTTAATTAAATTATAAAAAAAATATTATTTTAATAATATAGAGTTTGATTTAGGGAATCTATTATGATGTATATTTATATATGGAAGCAAAAAGTAATTTAAAACTGAGAATTTAGGGAAACCGATGAGAAAAGTCATGCTAGTGCTCTTAAATGGAAAAGTCTATTTATTAAAAAAGTATAAAAATTATACTTTTTAAATTTATTATTTTAATAAAACTTTTACAAAATAAAATACTTATTTAAATTTAACCTAATATTATTTAAATTATATTTATTAAGATATTATATTTTTCATTATCACATTTACTTTCGATTTGTTTTTCTTTTCTCATCTAGTTATAAAATATCAAAATAAAAAAATTAAATTATTAATTAGTGAATGATTAAAATATAATCTAAAAAATAAAGTTTTAAAAAAATATTGTTAAATAAAAATAATAATACTTTTAGTTATTTTAAAAAATTAATTTTATAGAAAATATAGTGGATACTCGGACAAGAAGGAGAAAAAAAACATGCTGACATAGTTAGAACTTAACTTTTAAAGATTTGCAACATATTGAAAGGATTTTAAAATGCATGTATGCTGGATTGGATAGTAACATTGAAATTCAATGTGTTCATGATTATTGATTGGGAATGGATATACTCACATAAACACATCTACTTTCTTATATGAAATGATTGGGGTGGTGGTTCTAGCATGGCACGCAGCAGCAGAGAGCGAGGAGGGAGAAGGGTGTTGACTAGAGGTTATTTTTATAATTTGATGTGGAATTAAAAATATTTTATGAGTGTATTTATTATTATTATTATTTGATAAATTATGCAGGTAATTCACCTAAAAACACGTCTTTTGTCATTGGACTAAAATTAAAAAATATAAAATAAAACAAATATTAATTTGACAACAATAAAATTGCCTCTGCGCAACCAACTTGTATATTTACCCACAACCCACTAATTTTGAAATTAACACCTCACACAATGAGACCCATATACTTTGATTTTATTTATAAACATATTAAGAAAAAATTTATTTTAAAAAAAGTGAGATTTGGGCCTACACATAGTATATATGCCTCATTCTCTCCCCCCTTTCTCAAAACTCATTTCTTTTTAGTTTGAAGCATAATTATTAGAATCCGACTAGCCCAACCAGATCCGACCGGTAAACCAATAATTCAATTACTTAATCGGCCCGGTTATCTATATAATTAGATATTTTCTGAAAAAAAAAAAAATCAAGCTGACCAGGAGGTTTTTTGTGACCCAACTAACCCGGCCGGGTTATACAAAATTGGCCAGTTTTTTTAAAAATAATAAAATATTATTTAATTTATTTTATAATATAATTTTAATTTAGAATTAATGGGCTATTATTGACATTTCACTTTAATATCCTTTTAAACTTTATGTGAATTTTCTTTTATTATGAATATATGTTACTAAACTTTTAAATTTATTAAGAATTTATGTTAGAAATATACATTAAAAATAAATAGTATTATATTAGAAGTATAATTTTAATATATTAGTTTAAAATACTTATTTTATATTAGTATATAATTATTAATTATATGGTTGGTTCAACCACCGATCCGGTGGTAGTGAATCGGTGACCTGACCACCTGGTGCCTTAGTTGGGTTGATATCCGATCCTTGTTTCGATAACTATGCTTTCAAGAATTATTTTAACAAAAATTCCTAAAAATTACACTTTTAAGACTATTTATTTTAACAAAATATTAAACAAAATGAATACTACCTATCTAAATTTAATTCAATATTATTCACTATCTATTTATCAAAATATTATATTTTCTTGACAACATTTACTTTTTGATTTCTTTTTTTCTTCCTCAATCCATTTTTTTTTCTATTTATAAAAGCTAAAAATAAAATAAATAAATAAATAAAAGAATAAAATTATTATTTTAATTAATAAATGATTAAAATAAAGAAACTAAAAAAAAGAGTTTAAAAAAATTAAGTTGTTAAATAAAAAAATAATAGTTTTAGTTATTTTAAAAAGCAAATTTTTAACAGGTCATAATGAATGCTCTTACGAAAAGAAAAAAAATGACCTTAATTTATTTTCTAGGATATGATTTTATGAGCTCATGTAACAAAACATTTATATTTGGAATGATTTTGAAATGCATGTAGGGTTGGATAGGATACTATTATTGGAATTGAAAGCGTTCATGATTATTGGTTTTGAGTTTTACTTCCCTTAAGTTCTTGAGTAATGAAAATTCTATTTACTAGTAAATTGTGTAGATAATTTGTCTAAAATTTTACCTTTTTGTTGATAGATTAATATGAAATTGTTTGAGAAAAAATAATATCAATTTAACTTAACCATAATTATATAACACTATTCTTTAAATTACTTTTACTTTTATTAAAATAATCAAATTTATGTAACACTTTCATTTCCATCTTCATCTATTGTCGCTCACCGTCTCCATCTTCACCCATTGCCTCTCAAAGTCTCGTTACTCCTCTCTCCATTCTTCTTCCTCTTTTTCAAGCTAGGAGAGGAAGGTAATGGCTTCACATTTTGTCACTTCACTCACCCATGTCTTCTTTAATCCTAAATCCGTGAAGAAGAACAGCTTCGGACGATGGTAAAAAATAACGAGGTGGCCCTCCTCTCTTGCCTCACTACAAACCACCTCTTTCTCGCCCAATTTGAGCCCCTCTCGCACCGCACTCTTTGCCCGCCATTCTCGCGGGGCCTCCCTCACCATCTCTGGCCTCGACGCAGCCATATACCACACCTCCAACGACCTTGCCACTTTCGTCCCCCGATCCTCCTCCTCCTGCCCTGCCCCGGCCTTCCTCTCCTAGATGTCGTCCCCCCTCCTCTTCTAACTTCACAACGCCCTCAACTCACGAGAGCAAATTCCCCTAAACCCTACTGTTGTCCCATGACTTATTCTAACTCCTTCCATCTCTCGTGCAAAGTTTGTGTTATACACCCACCAAATACAGTCTAAGTTTTTGAACTGCGGTGACTCCAATGTCAACGAATCAGGTGTTGAGGAAAAGGATTTTGGGGTTTTGGATCAAATTGTTGAAATTGGGTTCTATTCTTGGAAGCACTCCTTAACTTCCGCGTTGCAACAGTGGCGGGAGGTCATCCTTTGGAACGATATGGTGAAAAATGAGAGGCGATGTTAGGATTGAGGTTGGAGGTGAGAGGAGAGACAATTAGAATAAAATAATATAATATTATATAGATAATAAATAGTAATTATTCACATTTTAAAAAAAATATGAGCCCAAATTATTTTTCACTACTCGTAAAAAATTTTAAACTTATCGAATATATTTTGTTAAAAATAAATCTATTTTTAAAAAAAAAACATCCAATGGCTTAAATTGCATCATATCAATCCGGTTATTTGAAATTGTTCCGGTTAAACATTAATTTTCCCAAAATGATATTCGTTGTTTATAAGAAATATTATAAAACACAGATCAAGTGTAATATTGGTTGTTTAGAAGAATGCTTTAAAAGTTATATCTACGCAAAAGTAGTTCACTTACCAAAATGTTGGAGTTTCGGCATGTGGGTTCGGGTAAGGGTAACGATAGATGCCATTTGAGAGGAATACTGATATTCAGCCCAGCGTTTCATAATTAGATTTGAAATCTGACGATATTTTCAAAAAAACAAAAAATGAAAAACAAATATACGGACGGATATATTACGCCACGTCAGTTTTAAACTCGGTTACTAAAAAAAACAATATTCAGGTGAGTGTTTTTTTTAAATTTTTTTATTTTTTACAATAATATCTCCACGCCTTAAAATCCATCTATTCCGCATGATTTTGAGCCCAAAACCTCATCATCACAATTGTACACGCGACTTTACATCATACTAGCCCGCAAGATTGCAAGATTGACTGTGTAATAACATGGCTTTGAGTGTTTCTCTAATATATCATTCATATAGGAAATGATTTTGACAGTGCATGTGTGGAGTACTCTGGTTGGACGGTAAGACTAGCTCACATAGGATTGATTTCGTGGAAACTCTTGAGTTTTAAAGTTATTTACTGGTTGATAAATGAAAGATGCTATCCCAAGAGATTGGGGTCTACCCAAAGTGAGGTCAAACACTCAAGTTTTTTCTTTTTAAATTCGGTTACTAAAAAAACATTATTCAATTGAGTGTTTTTTTCTTTTAATTTTTTTTACAATAATATTTCCACTCCTTTTTACCCTTAAAATCCTTATTTTGAGCCTACAACCTCATCATCCCGGTGTACACGCGACTTTACATCATACTAGCCCGCAAGATTGCAAAATTGACTGTGCAATTAGTCAATGATCTGGTTTGAGTGTTTCTCAAATATATCACTCATGCATATACAAAATGATTCTGACAGTGTATGTGTGGGGTCTGGTGGACGGTAAGTCTAGCTCACACAGGATTGATTTTGTGGAAATTAAACTCTTAAGTTTTTAAGTTAATAATTTACCGATTGATAAATGAAAGACGCTATCCCAAGAGATTAATGGGTACCCAAAACTGATTTATACCCAAAAAGGTTTTTTGTTTTTTGTTTGAAAATGATGACTTTTGAGCTTCCAAAAATAGTCGTTCAGGGGATCGATCGAAACGATTTACAAAGTTATACATAAAGATGAAACAAGAGTAAAGTTACCTAAAATGATGGGCGTGTCGGCATGCGGGTTCGCGTACGGGTAATGAGAGGTGCTGTTTTTAGGGTAAATAACGATGGCGCCATGGACGGTGGCCCGTGTCCAGTCGCTGTGGGCATGCCACCATACCGTACCTTCTTCCGACGTGACTAAAATCCTTTGTCGAAACTTTTTCCCCGGCTGTATGGGACACTGTGTAATGTATTCTGGCCCGTCCGACCATGGATACCTCGGAAGCTTAATCCCATGCCTGCCATATATATATACATATATTGAGAGGTGTGTGATGCCTCTATATAGATTGTTTCACTACTGTACTGGATCATGGGTGGGGTGATGAAATATATATATATATATATCCTAAGTAGGCAAGTCTCTCATATATAGTCGACGAATAAGTGGTTACCAGTGTATTGTGATGTTCTGATCGCCCTTGTTGTAAACATCCACGGTGATGTTTTCTCCTTTGCGAGTGTACAGAGTTGGCCCTGGAAATTTTCCATTTACGGTCAATATTGATTTTGTGCTGCACAGCCTTGTGTAAGGAGTTTCTTTCACCTGCATGCAATAACATCATGCATAATTTTATATAATAGTTACCAGATTTTTGTCCGATATATATCAACTATCCTTAGGAACATGATGGAGGCCCGCTTATCCATATAATCATCATCATCTTAATCACAATTATAATAATAATAATAACTATTAGGAACATATATATATATATAGTACCTACCACAAAGTTATAATGTGCGTCTGCAGCTTGGGATTGGAGGAGGTCACCGAGCAGCAGCAGCCCAAAAATCTGTGAGGCTAGGAGGAGAGTCTGCATTGTTTTTGTGACTTCTGTCCTATCAACCTAATAAATAATTTGGGTTAATGTGTTCTGGCCCCTGCGATTGGGTGCTTTTGGATATATGACACCCTTGCCATTTATAATGTGCCTGGAGGCTGGAGCATCATCTCCTGTTCCCGTTGTTGTCCTTGAAAATACAAATTAATTAATGGGGACCAGCCTCACTCGGAAGTCGTGAAGATAGATGGCATGAGACGCAACACAACTGGTCCACGGACCGACGGAGTCGATCGACGGACGCGTGACCGACAGAGCATTTTTTTTCTTATTTCTTTTTTTTTTATGCAACCCAGAACTTGCTTTACTAATAAAATATTTAATTAAATAACGTTTTCAGCATCATTACTTTTATTTAAAATAATAACTTCCAACCACATTTATTTAAAATAATTATCTTCCATATTAACATGCAATAAAACAAATCCATTAATTGCAAAGGCATCGTCCAAATAACATTGTAGCTTAACTTCTGGTTAGTTAAAAAACAGAGATGAATCTAGGAATTACATTACTTACTATTCCGATAAATTTAGAATTACTTTAATAAAATTTGACTTAAAAAAATTTATTAGCTAGTTTAAAAAAAAAATCAACGCATTGTTATTCCAATTGGTGAAAGAGTAATATTATATATCACTAGAATAGTATAACTAATGAGTTGATATGATAACATATTAGATCACTATAAGAAAAAATTAGTCATATATATTAGCTACTATTTTACAATGATAAAACTAGTTACAAATAATTTTTCTAGACCAAAACCTTTTGAGAGCATAACCGCTTGCATTTCTTTTTCTCAGGTAAATGACTAAATTTATCATCACTAATACAATTTGTGACGTGTGCATATATTTTTACCATCCATTCAAAGATCATCTGAGCTTATATACATACACACATATATATATATGCCTGAGCTACGTACCTTATACCGTTCAAAAATTAGCTGGAGTTAGTGTGTGCCGTATTACATGTAATTATTTACTAATAGAGAGCTACTTTAATAAAATTTTCATCATTATTTCTATTTTTTATATTATTCATGACAATCTCTTTAATTAAATTAATTTTTTTAAAATAATCAAAATAAATATATCTTTTATTATTTTAATAAATCATAATTTTATAATATATTTTAAATTTATCTATTTTAATTATTTATTTTTACAGTGATTGAAATATTATATTTTAAATATTCAAGGTAAAACGTAGAATTCAATGAAGGTAGTGAATAGTGATAGGTGTTCTTTCAAAATCAGAAAGAGGGGGGGGGGGGGGGGGTCTACATTCCCCTTGATTAAAAGGGAAAGAAAGAAAAAAGGGAATCGAGGAAAGGGAAATTAAAGTTGAGGTTCTTGGATCGTGGCGAAAGGTTGGCAACCATGATATTTGCTGCCTCGGTTGAAGTTTATCCGTGGCCCCAGACGTTCCAAACCTTCTATCGTCTCTTCCATTAATGCGTGAACCGAAAGTGGCCTGCCCGAATGCTTCCACTCCAGTCTAACCCATCCCTATCGAATCATTGATGCCTACCGGCTGCTATGTACGTTCCACTAGCCGCTGAATTTACCATATACCTTTTCTTGGTAGATAGAGAGAAAAGGTGCAGATTATGATGAGCGTAGAAAATTCGTCTATATCCAAGGTTTTAATGTTTATTTTACCTGTTTTTTATTTTCGGCGAAAATAATATTTTTTCAGTTTTAAAATTTAATTTAATTTAATTTCTTAAAAATAACTATTATATTTATAAAAAAACAATCACAATCACAACATATATATCCTTAATATTCTAAATTGCTCCAGCTCCGCTCTCCACCCCATTTGTTGTCCAGTTTCCTACCAACCACACATGATTAAATTGTTATTTTAAATTTTATTTTATTTGTTTCTCCTTCAAATTAAATTATGAAAGATATTTTTTAACTATTTTTTATCCCAATCAAATATTTATTTATTTTTATTCTTTTTCTTTTTACTTAATTTTTTTCAATCCTTTTTCATCTCAAAAATTTCTAGTTTATCAAGCAAGGGTAAGTGATTGCACTAAGTTCGATGGTAATTATCGTCATAAGCCTCGACTTGGGTTTCCGAGACACGAACAACCAAAATTATATGATAGTATATTCGGTCGGTTTACTAACCGAATAATCAAAATCATAAACCAACTAATTACCATCGATTTTTTTTTAAAAATCAAATAAATTAATTTTATTGAAAAAGCTATATTTTCACTCCAATAACCAATTGGTTTCATTCAACCGGTTTGATTGGGTTCTTGATCACCCTTACTATATGATGGAAATTAATAAAAAAATAATATAAAGAAAAAATATTTTTTAACTATAATACAAATATAATAAAAAATACTGTTGAAGACCTTTTATGTAAAATAAAAAATTACTATTTAGTTATAAAGAAAAGAAAACGGTTGGAGATGGTTAGATATCATATTTTTGGGAAAAGCAAATTACTAGTGACAGACAATTGAGGTATTTTTGGAAAATGTAAATTTTATGTGAAATGTTTTATTTATTTATTTTTTAAGTTTTTTTAATTTAATTTAAGCAAAAAAAAACAATCAAATCACCTTAAAAGCAACTCAAACACTATTTTATATTTTATATCAACATATAAAAAAATTACATGTAGAGGATCATTTTTTAAAATTTAACTCCAATAATATTGCCTATTTTTATGTATATTTGTATTAAAATAATATATTTTTTTCATCAAACCCTACACTTTGTCATTGCCGTCGCCCACTACGCTCTAGGCCCAGTTGTCCCCCCCCCCCGGAAGAAGCTGACGCGTTTGACCTCAATAGCTCCGCGCCGTTCATCTTCTTCGATGCTGATGCGTCCAAGTCGCCGAGCTTCGACTTCGAGCTCTGGAAGATCTGTCGTGCGGCGCCATTGAATCCAAGCCTATTCAGCGGCTCATTGCTTTTGCCGGCGTTGATTGGTGTTCAGGAGCTTGTTGCCGCTACCGGCATTGGAGAGGAAGCTGGTAGGCACAGGTGAAGGGTTTGCACAGAGGTGAAATAGTGAGAGGGAGAAGAGAAAAATTATAATAAAATAATAAGTATATAATAAATAATAATTCTTTAAATATGAAGAGTTATTATATTTTTTTTAAATATATAGAGCAGCTTGTTGGCGCATGAATTTAAAATTTTATTTTATTTATATAGATAATAAAAAATATATTAGAGATCATATTTAATGTAAAAGTAAAATTTTAAAATAAATATCATATTAAAAGTTCGCCACGTGAGAATCTTTTAGTACACTGCAGCCAACTGACCGCAAACTTTATATTAATTCATCTACCAGCCCCGCGGGGGCGCGGGGCCACCCTGGCGCCGCGTGCGTTCCTACTTCCTACTTCCTAGTTCCTATCCGGGCTGCCTCGTGGTAGTGTCATGACTCATAATAATAATAATAATAATAATAATAATAATAATAATTCATCTACCTCAATTGTCACTTATGACACCACCACATGGGAAAAATTACATCCTCGTGCGCAAATGTAGGCAGGCAGATGCTCGAAAAAATAGTCGCATTCATACGGAAAATATAAAAATTGAGTTGCTGTATTATCTTTAAAAGTAGTTTTTCAAAAATAATAAAAAGTATAATTTTTAAAATATTATTTTTTAAATAATAATATTATTATAAAATAATAATATAGATAATAATATTTTAAAAAACTACATATTTTAAAATATTTTTTATCTATTTATTATTTAAAATATTAATTTTAAAATATGTAGTTTTTTAAGAATAAAAAAATATAATGAAAAAAATAAATAAGTAAATATAATAAAACAAATACTTTGCCCCTTTGTTTTACGATTGAGGGAACAAATATAATATAGTGAGACAAAATATTTATTTACTCTTATATCACTTGTTAAGGCTGAGGCATGAGACTTCGCCGGCCCCTTTGTTTGACTATGAAAAATGGCCCTTTGTTTACCAATGAAAAATGAGGCTGAGTGAAAAAGATACAGAAAAATAATTTTCTCATAGAGGAAAATTAAAATTAATTTTATGACAACAAAAAATTGTTATGAAAAAAATATTAATTTCTTTGGCATTGATCCCTACTTTGAGGCCGACAGAAACTTAAATAAGATTGCATGTTTTCAGTGGCATCTTCCTCATATTTCCATGTTAATATAAAATTTCTCCTTTATTGCCAGCTTTTTATAGTGGACTTCTAAATACACATTGCATAGTGGTTTCCAAGGTTGGTGTGTTATATTATGATGTTATTTTTCTCTTTAGAATATCCTTTACATATGACTTAACGTCTGGTATGACCAGACATCAAACTTAGATTGGTATGTAAGTTATATGAAATGAAAGACTAGCTTCAAAGTCCTCTTGTTTGTGTCCAAGTCGTCTAATATATCTATACGTTAGTACTTACTTAAAAGTCATTTGTTGTTTTAAGTCATTTTATACACATTTGTCTAAGCTCATAAGTTATTGACACCTAAATTTCATTATTTTGATATTTCAAGTCACCTAAAAAGATTTAAATTCTTTGATATAAAAGTCTTGATTAATACAATATTAATAAAAAGTTAAAGTATCTCTAATAATAATATATATTTTATTTTTACATGTGGAAAATTCTTTATTTGTTAAGAGTGTTTTTTTTTCTAATTCCAACAACAATCTTCATCAAAACTCACTAAAAAAATGACCTATACCAATAGATAAGAATCTATATATAAAAGTAGAGTCTATACCAATAAAAGTCAAAACAGTTAGTATATACTGATACATACTAACAAAAACATATGTTCGTTGATATATTAACGGAAACATATATCCGTTAATATAGATACGAGGTGTATACCAATGATTCCGTTGGTATACACCGAGTGTCTATGCCAACCACACAATCATCCGTAGGTATAGACTCGAGGTATATACAGACGAATCTAACATTGGTATAGACCCTATATTAATGAGATTATCAATGATGAAAAGCCCTTCCGTCGAAATAGTCCCTGTAGTCTATTCTGACTGAAAAATAAGTTATACCAGTGAAAAAGTTCTATTAGTATAAGTCTTTTCTCTTGTAGTGACTTTATTTTTATTAAAATAATAAATTTTATTATATTTAAAATATAATAAACTTTCATTTGGATAGAGGAAAGAGGAGATAGAAGATAAGGGTCATAAAATAGTATGTGAAGAATGAATAGTGACTCTTCAAAAATAAAGAGTCACTATAGTATTTTAGACATGTGGAGAGTCAAATGAAGAGATTGTTGGAGTTTGTTTTTGAATTTGGTTATCTATTAGTAGACAATAGGAAATCTATTGGAGTTGTTTTAATAAATCGTACAAACCTTTAAAATAGACTTACAACATTGAATCTTTGGATGAGTTAATCTAGATTTGGGTAAGCTTCTTAAGGAAGTATCTTTGAATATTTGTGAATAAAGAAGAGAAGAATTTTCTCTCTTGGAATTGATTTATAGAGAGGGAAACTCTTGGGAGGGAGAGGAAAAGGAGAGATTCTAGTGAGAGAGAATCGTAAAGAAGAATGATCTCATAGCAGTGTAAACTTGTTAAAGGAGGGGAGTGCCTCTTTATATAGCTAAAGGAGGAGGTTTCTAAAGAAGTAAGGGTAAAACATAAATATGGATAATGAGAGTAAAATGAACTTGGGATAACAATAATAAAGAAAATAGACTTTGCCAATTGGGTCAATCCTTAGATTTGGGCCTTTAAGAATTGGCCTTCTTTAAACTTGAACCTTTTTTTTTATTCTTTGTTGGTGAAGTGTCTTTTGGATTGAGCCATAGATCTTCTTTGGAGACGGACCTTGGCACTTCTTTTGGATGAATTTTTAGCAAATCCATAATCATGAACAGATTTGATAAGAGCTCATTAAGTATTATTTGAACTCAATAAAATGTAAACATTTTGACCGACTATACATGGTTTATGTATATATATATATATATATATATATATATATATATATATATATATATATAATGTTATTGATCTCCAATTAAACTTTAGAGAAAGTGTTTGAACCTTAGGAAGAGGAGAAATTATGTTTGGAAGATGAAATTATTTGAAGCATAATTTGGAAATATTTTTCTTTAATTCGTGCCATTGCCAAATGCGATTGAGCAAAAACAATTTGGGCAAAAAAACTAGGTTGTGAGATATTGGGGTCTATTGTATTGTAAGATGTTGTGAGATGTTTTGCGGTATATTGTTGAATTGTTGTTTTGGAGTGATGGGGTGCAATGTAGAACTTGTTCCACCATAGTATTGGGTTTTCAACTGGATGGAAGACTTCAATTAAATTTTTTTTGTTGATTAATGATAGTAAAAATTATTGGGGGTGGAGTTTCTTTGGAAGAAGGGAAAGGATAATTCTTTATTGTATTTAAATTTTGTTGGAAAAAATAATTTCTAACTATTTGGAAAAAGGAATCATTATACCTAGTTATAGAATCCACATGAAATTCTTTAAACTTTTAATTTTCCTAAAATATATAAATAAAATTTGAAAAAGAAAACTTTGAAACATGCTTAGATCCGAATTCCTAAAAAAAGGATTTGGAGATAGGGATTTAATAGTACTTTTTTATATGTGGATTTACTATTTATTCTCAAAAAAAATTCTTATAATTTTTTATATTTTGTTTGACACATGTATTTTTAAATGAATATAATAAGTAGAAGAAAAAAAGGAAAACTAATAAAGAAAAATATAAGAATATTATTTTAAAAAATAGAGAAATTATAGGAAATGAGATGTAAAATATTCTTTTAAAAATAAGTAAAATTTATGATAAAATTTTAAGGAATGTTATTTGTAATAAATTTTGATTTAAAAAAAAAAACTCATTATGGATACTATTAACCAAAAGTCTTGATTTGAAGTCAGATAAGTTAATTAGATTGACATTGCTGACACGTTTGCATGTGACCGTAAATAATATTTTAATGTGTTTGTATACAAATAATCTATAAGCTGTGATTCTATTTGTAACACATTAATACAATTGACTAATTAACTCATCAAAACGAATGAACTAAACAGAATAGGAAAACGATACTCATGTCTCATTTGCGGAATGATCTTCTAACACTTACTATCACGGTAAAAAAATACATTAAAGGAAGCTTTGGATGAGGTCTCCGGACAGAGTGCCTCGCCGGGCAAGGTGGATGCACCATGTTAGAGCAAAAGGGTGAGGAGGCAGGGGAGGCCACTGATAGGGTGGTTTTTTCTCTGTTTTCTGTCTCTTTCTTGGCAATTGAATTTCTAGAGAGTATGTGGAGAGTGAAAATTGATTTTGGAGTAAATTTGGAGCAAAATGTTTGAATCTCCAATTGAAATTTTTATATTTTATATTCGTTAAAATCATTTTTCAACATATATATGATACGAATGTCAGCCGGGTAAGCGTGTGATATTATGCGTTGGGGCCGACATTAAACTGTGTACACGCGTAATAAACGAAAGTTCCTAATCCAAAGGCAAAGAGGAATTGAGGGAGATTATCGAGGATTGAAGATTGATGTTGCTTGCAAGCCGATGGCCAAAGAGAAATTGAGTTAGCGTTGAAAAACACTAAAAGAGGTCTGCGGGGGTCTGGACGCAGTGTTCACGGGATCGTGGTGCCAGGTTGGCAAAAGTGACCTCCATTTATTGTTGTGTAGGGGATGGCAATTTTGGCCAGGTATTTTTTCTTGCCCGTTTTGTTTTAATGAGATAACGGAACGATGATTACAGGTATTAACAGCCTGTTTGAACCTGACATTTACTCATCGCACTCAATAGTCCTATTTTGCCTCAACCCAAACTCATCTGAGACGGATTGGAATCATTGTCCAACTCTCCCGTTGTCATCCCTATCTCTTACATTATTGCGTACTGTCTGTCAATGCGTTACGCACTTCGCTTTAGTTGAGAAAGGATGGAAGGCACACCGCACACGTTAGGTGAAGCAGCACCGAAACGATGGCAATGTGTTGGGGGGACCTGCCGGCTCGCTTTGTGACTCCGACGCGGTGAACCCAGTTATCATTATTAACAGCCAGGCAGCAGCCACAGGCGAAGTCGAACACGCGAGCCGATTTCGGCCCCACCCTTTCATTACTTTTGATTCTTCTTCCGAAGACGAGCAAACAATAACACAAATAATTTTAAAATAAAAATTGCTGCTTGTAAGCATAAGCCTGCCATGCCTGAATCTGCTCGGGGCTTACTGCACATACGCGTGAAAAGAACATTTCCGAATAATATTAATGTATCTTGGGCATTCTTAAAATTACGATCACCCTCTCCTCACAACCTAAAGTCCAGATGTTTCTTCCTCGTATTTTGAAATCATATGTCGTGGATTAATGTATGTGGCAAAATTCATGTTAACTTGCCCCCCATTAATGTTCTAGATCATTGGATGTAAAATGGCGACATACTTGTTGAAAGGCTATGATGTGCATGTTTTAGAGCTTGTGAGCCTTTTGGATCCCTTATCCTTTTATCATATGTTCTTTTAGAAAAATGTAACCTTAACCTTAAGACCGGAATCACTTAAAATATTTATGATAAACTTTATTTCCTTTTTCATGTATTGAATTAAAATGAAATGGAAAAATCTATTTTCTTAAAATAAATATAAAAAAGGCCCAAGCAACCAAGAGTTTGAGTTTTGAGTAATAAGTGCTTATATCTTAATTGTTTCAGCCAAAATTTATTGTGACATTCATTTTATTTTTTTTTATTTATAACATCCTGGAATGTTAAACTTATATTCTTCCTTTTTCCAAAATCTTTGCCACAATGGGCCTTGGTCCTATGCTCCCTTATTTCCGGAAAAAAAAAATGTTTCCTTAGCTTA
Source organism: Taxillus chinensis (assembly GCA_023512835.1). Classification (NCBI taxonomy): domain Eukaryota; kingdom Viridiplantae; phylum Streptophyta; class Magnoliopsida; order Santalales; family Loranthaceae; genus Taxillus; species Taxillus chinensis. The sequence continues at coordinate 12,758,375 of CM042090.1, forward strand.
GTGAAAATTAAATAAGTTCAAAGCAAGTAAACACCTCTTTATATTAAGACTTAATATTAATTTTGGGCATTGTGAAGGTTTCACTCCTTTTTTGCATATAATCAATTCTCAAACATTTTGTATAGAACTCATATCATGATGGGTGATGACTCCATTTTAATTTATTATTTTTTCATTTATTTCTATTCAAAGATTTGTTATAATTAAGTTTAGGCAAAGGCTCGATTATGTGTCATAATAGTGGGCCGCTAACGGCGCACGTTAAAAAACTAACATTTGATTTTTCATTAAAGAGTCGACTTTCACTGAGCGACGTACACTCTAACAACCTTGGCCACACAGACCGACCCAACGCCTAAACACACCAGAAACCGAAGATTCCCACCACGCCTTAAGGAGAAAAAACCGGCGAAAAGGCGACACAAACCGAAACCGCACCAACGAACACGCCACCGAACACACCAAGAAGATCGAAACGGAAACTTTAAGGGGAAACAAAGAAACTAGGTTAAAGTTGTAACAGCCCAAGAAGGCCCGAACGCGCAAAATTATTTTTTTTTTAATAAATTTTTTTTTTTTAAATTTTTTTGTTTTAAAGTTTTTTTTTTTTTTTTTATGGGTTGTTTTTTTGTTTTTGGGGTGGATTTTTATTTTTTTTTTTTTTTTTTCTTTTTTCGTCTGTTTTTTTTTGGCAAGTTTTTTTTTTCCCCCTCCCCTTTTTGGTTTTTTTCTCCTTCCCCCCCCCCCCCCTTTTTTTTTCAACACTTTGGGTACGACTGGTTTTTTGTTTTTTTGGTTTTCCGGTTTTGTTTTTTTGCATTGGGCTCTCCATCGGCCCCATTGCTTAAAAATGCGTCGTGACATTTAAAGTATTATTTTATCTTATATATGACTTGACTTTGTCTTTGAGCGATGCAGGACAAATATCCCAACATGATTCTTTTGTTTATGAGCTTGTTGCATAATGATAATTCAATGACCGTTTTTAATCTCATCGTTCAACCTCCTCTAATGCAAACATCTCCTCCTAGGACTTATCTTTTGTAATATTGTATTCTCCCGTAGTATTCAAATGTGGCCTCTCTCAATGAATTTAAAAAACTTGATGCTTTAGTTATTGGAGGTGGTGTCCTAACTTTGCTATTAAAGTCTCCTACTTTTTTTTAGGGACCTCCACTTTGCTCCCCTTCGCCTTGAGTTTACTCCAACTTGATATCTAAAAGGTCTTTGTCGAACTTCCTC